>JAODTR010063322.1:0-16612 GCA_025399935.1 Amblyopsis rosae
GTGTGTGTAATGACAAGACAAGCAAGGGAGTGAAGGGAAACCCCAGAAAGCATGGCAGGGCCATTAAGCCGTGACAAGTATGAATGAGATCAGTCTCTGTGTGGTCTTTATTTCACCATCGTGAAAATCATTTGGCACAGGTATGCAGTATAACACCACATTTACAGCATTAATATGGGCGATAATAGACAAGGGATATCCTGTATAGACGTACAAAGGAAACAAAGTAACATAAGACTAATGGTAAAAGATGCAGTAAGCAAGATAAGGAGGTATCCAGAATCTATTTTTGGCACCTTGCTGCAGTGTTGAGCGGTGCAGAAACAGTAGGATAATATATTTAACATCGCAGCTGGTAATGAAGGATCCTCTACAGATCTTTTTCTGCAAATAATGTGTGTTACCTTTCACAGTCACCCTGGACTTGCAGAAGTCACTACCAGCAGCATTGCTACCCTTGCACAGGTAATCCCCTGCATCGCTCTTGGAGGCCTGGCTGATCTCCAGGCAGGGCGTCTCATCTACAAACGTGATCCTGGTGTTACCACTGGACTTCAGCTCCTTCCGGTCCTTCATCCATTGGATCTTCAGTGGAGGGGTACCACAGACGTGGCATTTCAGGCTCAGTTTCTCCCCCTCAGTCACCTCTACGGGCTTGAGAGGGGCGTCAAACTTTGGAGCCTTGCCAATCTCTGAACAAGTGGTGAGAAATATGATTGTTACAGTTAAAAGGGTGGTAAGACACTGTGGTAAGGCACTCTCTATGGGGAAACGAGAAGTTACACCTTTTTCCACCAACACAAGGATCTAGCGAACATAGTAAATCTCCCTGGTGCTTCTACTAGTAAATCGACTTAACACACCTGCTATTGTGAGGGACACCGTGCACGAGGCCTTTCCAGCTTCGTTGGTAGCTTCACAAGTGTACACGGCACTGTCCATGGCTGTGCTGTTGTTGATACACAACAGGGCCACATTGTTCTTGAAGCTGATGTCGTACTGGCTGGAGCTGCAGAGCTCCTGTCCCTCCTTGAACCAGGTGACGCTGAGCGGTTGAGAGCCAGACAGGCGACACTCCATCTTCACCATCTTACCAACTGAATCCTCCATTGCCTCAGAGGGCTTCTTGGTGAAGCTCGGAGGCACCTTGTGTGCTGTTAGTGAAGAGGAAAGGAGGGAGCATGAGACCAAGTCATGAGGAGGCCGGTGGGCCATAGCATTTACCATGAGCAAGGCAGGAATACAAAGCAGAGAAAGTCAGAGCAAAGCATGGACTCCAATAGAATTCAGTAGAAAATGGGATGTAATACCAAAGCAGTTCTTAGAGAATACTTCTAATACTACCTTTTTCATGTAAATACCAAAAGTCTAAACAATATCAGAATGACTTTATTAACTATATTACATTATGAAACTTATCTATTCCATTCACCACCTACCACCTACCTTAGCAGGTGTTTATTATTAGAGTTAATGGGAGTGACATGGGGGTGATGGGACAGGTGTGGTAGACAGTGTGTTACCTATTTTAATATTGGCATGACAGATGTCAGTTCCCTCAGCATTGGAAATTTCACAAGTGTATTTTCCAGCAGCTTCTTCCTTATCGCTGTTGAGGACCTCCAGAACACAGGAGGAGCTGGTAGTTTTGATGTTGTACTGGTCCGATGCCAAGATAACCTTGTCGTCCTTCTTCCAGGTGACGTTTTTCTGGCTGCCGGTGTATGTGCATTCCAGCTGAAGAGGTTGTCCCAGCTCATGGGTGACGTCCTTAAGTTTCTTGACAAAGCGAACGGGTTCTAAAAGAGCAATATATACATTAGTCACCTGTGAACACCAGCTATCGTTTACATGCAATGGAGGAACGACTAGGTGATGGGCAGTACTTGTACTTCTCGAAGTCTGGGAATACTTGGAAGGAAGGTTAGCTGTTGTCTGCAATTATGGAGGGTTACATGCATTGGAAAAACAAAGTATATGTGAGTGGTAGCAGCTACTTCTAATCACTCATGCATGACATGGGAGGAAGGATTATAAGCAATGGTTTGTGTTGGTTAGTTACCTAGTCTGACAGAATGTATCAGAGCATTCAGCATTTGAAATGTTGCATGTGTATCTTCCAGAAGCTCCTTCTCTGTCACTGTTGAGCACTTCCAACTTTGAGCTGCAATTGGTGATGTTGATGTTGTACTAGTATGAGGCCCAGATTGGACAACATTCTTTCTTTCAGCTGATAACTTTCTGGCTAGTTGAGAATGCTACCCTAAGTGTCAGTGGTTCACCCACAATAAATGTGGTATTTGTCAGCTTCCTTACAAAGCGCACCGGTTCTGGGAGATGTGATGATGGTTAATAGATGGAAACTTAATGGTTAGCATGCATAATCTATAATGGTTACTGAAAATGATATTAGAAGTAAGCATATGCTTTAATGTTAAAGATGAGATATGATGAATATGTTAGACCAGAGGTCCTCAACACTGGTCCTGGGGACCCACTGTCCTGCATGTTGTAGATGTCTCCCTGCTCCAACACCCATAATTCATATGAATGGCTCATCATCTAGCTCTGCAGAAGCCTGGTAACCAGCCAGTAGATGGGCTTGCCCAGTCTGTAGGTGATATATTTTCCAGCTACTGCTACATTGTACTAATAGGAAGCCCAGATCAGTTTGCTGTCCTTCCATGAAGTTCTCTGAGTAACATAGTAGGTGCACTCGAGTCAACAGTTCTTTGAGTCTTTTTCACAAATTGTGGTGATGTAAGTTGGCGAGTAATGCTTGACATATTATTATTTGCTATGTTATGATGTTATTGTTAGAAGGCAAATTATGGATGGGTCATGCAGTAAGATCAACGGATTGAGTTTAAGGGGAATTGTGTGATTGATGATTTAAATATACAGCGGAAGCACTAGTGATGCAACTGGTTGCTGACCGGACATGCTTGCATGTAGGACTTTACCTAGACGGATGTGAGCATGGCAGACATCAGTTCCGACTCCGTTGGAAATTTCACAAGTGTACATCCCTGCAGCTTGTTCACTGTCACTGTTGAGAACCTCCAAGACACAGGTGGAGTCTGTAGATTTAATGTTGTACTGATGGGAGGCGGAGATGAGCTCGTCGTCCTTCTTCCAGGTGATGGATACCCTCTGGCTGCCAGTGTATGTGCACACTAGTTTCAGAGGTTGACCGACTACAAAAGTAGTGTCCTCCAGCTTCTTGACAAAACTTGCCGGTTCTGAGAGAAGCAATGTTGACGTTAGATGAACATGCTGTTAGGTTGGTATGGGTTTGAGTTTCATTATTTTGAAATATTTGATCTTAGTTGTTACCATGGTTTGTTACTATGCAAGTGCTTAATTTTGTCATGGGCAGTCTTTAGAACAGCTGAAATATCAGCAAAATATATTACGTTTTACAAGGCTTTTCACTGAGAGAACACAACATCACAGCAGTTATAGGTAATTAGCCTACAGAAAGGTTCCTGGGGCAGAATGGTAGAGGTCTGGTTTCTAGAATAAATCAGTTGAACAAAGTGGTTAATCCAGAAAAGAAACAATTGGGCATTAAAGGGTATTTAAGATTAGAACCTTCACCTTTTACTGTTACTTTACAGCTGATTGAGGTAGATCCAACACGGTTCTCAGCCTTGCAGATGTATTCACCATCATCAAACTTGGTCGTTTTGCTTAGTTTCAAAGTGGCAACGCCCTTTGAGAAGTCCATTGAACAGGTGTTGGTTTTACGCAACCTTCCGTCGCCTTTGAACCAAGCTACTGAAATATCAGGAGTTCCCGCCACGCAGCATCTCAGGCTAAGCTCATTGCCTAAAGTTACCTCCAATGGTTCCATCGTTTCAACAAAGTATGGTCGCTCTGAAGTGAAAAAATATATTTTAGTATAGTGAATTAATGACTACATTATTATTATGATGAAATAAAGCTATGCAACAAAAGTAAGAGTATTTAACGTTACCTATAATGTTCACTTGCGCTTCACATTTGTCACAGCCAACACCATTGTCAACTTCACAAGAATATCTGCCAGATGCCTCCATCCTGTCGCTGTTAAGGACTTCCAGGATACATGAAGTATCTGTAGTGATCACATTGTACTGGTAGGACGCCCAGATTAATGAACCATCCTTTGTCCAGGTGACATTTACTCTGGGGGTCCCAGTAAATGTGACTTCAAGCCTCAGAGGTTTTCCCTTCTCAGAGGAAATGTCCTTAAGCTTCTTCACAAGGTGGACAGGTTCTAAGAGAATTAGTGCAGATATTAGCTTGAGTTTTAAACATGGCTTTTATATCAAGCAATCATTTTTACATAAACTGTTAACAAACCTTTTACAAACAGGTTAACAGCGCAGCTTTCCTTGCCGGCATCGTTGATGATCTGGCAAGTATACTCTCCAGCATGGGACCTCTCAACTTTGTGAAGAACCAGAGTAGCTTCATCATTTTTCAGTGCGATCTCACAGCCCCTTCCATGGAGCATTTCCTTGGCTCCCCTAAACCATTTCACTTTGAGAGGGGCACTGCCTGTTACTTTGGCTAAGAAAGTCACATTTTTTCCAGGCAATGTTTCCTGCATCTCGGGTGTTTTCACAAAAGATGGCGGTTCTGCGATTTAAATAAAAAAAAGTGCTGTAATTTCAATCAAGATCCAATTGTGTTTGAAATGTATTCATCTACATCTACTAACCTGTGACTATCATTGAAGCACTTGTCTCACTAGATCCTGCAGCATTAACTGCTTTGCATGTGTATTTTCCAGAGTCAGATGAATTGATAATTGGCACTCTTATTTTGCAAATGCCATCGATGCTGCTGATCTCATTATTCACCCCGGGTATTATCTCCTGGCCATTGTGGAACCAGGAGGTGGTCAAAGGAGGACTGCCAGTAACCTTACAATCCATCTCACCGGGTTTACCAACGATAAGATGGGTGTCCCTCAGCTTCCTTATGAAAGTTGGTGGAATCATCTTATCTGTTGTATTGTAAAAGACAGTAGGTTATTTTTTGCTTACCTCGGTGTCAATTTATCAATAACATGCATGTTGTGCTACCAACCTGAGACAGAGAGGTTCGTTTTGCAGGATGCTGTACCAATGTTGTTTTGGACCTCCAATTTGTATTCGCCTGCATCAGCTTTGTCAGCTGATCGTATCTTCAGTGTGGCGACCTTCTTCGAGAAGGACATCTGATATTTGGCACCAGCAGAAAGCTCTTTGTTGTCTTTGAACCACTTGATTTTCAGTTCTGGTGAGCCAGATACTGTGACTTCAAGAGCCGCTCCTTCACCTGACTTCACATTCAAAGACTCAGGACTATCCACAATAGCCGCAGGTACTAGAAGAAGTTTTGGTGGGGAAACATGGTTATCAGATTTGATCCTAGTTTTGCAAGTAGCGAATGAACCTTGAACCTGAGTTGTACAAACCTAGTACGGTCACTTGGGAGACACTCTCTACAACTCCAGAGTCATTCCTCACTTGGCAGGTGTATTTTCCAGCTGTAGTTGAGTCAGTCTTAGGGACAACAAGAGTGACCACATTGTCTTCAAAGGTGATTTTCCTGTTGTCACCATCTCTGAGAATGTGATCCTTGTCCTGGATCCAGGACACAGTCAAAGGCTCACATCCCCTCACGGTAGCAGTCAGTGTCAGCTGTTGACCATCTGTCACTGACTGGTCGGTGAGCTTCTTGACAAAGGCTGGTGGTTCTGAATAGTGGGACAACAACTGCAGTTAGGTAACGTGATTCTGGCGCTGATGAAATAGTTCCTGGTGGTGATGATGTGCTGTACTAACCTTTGATGCTAACTGTAGCGTGGCACGTCTCACTTCCTACGCTGTTTGACACACTGCACTCATAAAGGCCAGCATCTCCAGTCTCTAGCTTCATGATGTGAAGTGTGGCTGAGATGCCTTCACTAACCATCTTATACTTCCTGCTCTCCTTCAGGGGCTTTTTGTCTTTATACCAGCTAACCTGGAATGGGGAAGTGCCACACACCTCACAGTGCAAGATGGCATCTCGTCCTTTAAAGCCCTCCACTGGGTCTGGCTTTTTAACGAACACTGGGGCCTCTAAAAGTATAATCCAGACATGTGACACAAATATATTATTCACAGGAAAGTGAACCATCACTTAGCTATACAAAGAAATCTGTAACATGCTTTACAAAATAACATGGATCCTGTATGTAATATGTAATAAGTATTCAAAATTACAAGGAGGCTTTGAGGACCATGCTTCTGTTCCATGCAAAAAATATCCAAAACATATTCCCATGGATGATCAATACTTTGGGTCATGCTACAACAGAGATATTTACAAAAGGTTGCTTCACCGCACACACAGAAAATTAGGAAATGTATTATGGGACTTTTAATTTCTTCATGTTCATGCTGCTCATTTATGGGGGGGGAAATACGTCTAAAACGGGGGTTACAAGACAAGAAATCCATTCAGTAGCTGACCTTGAACTGTGAAAACACTGCTGCAGCTGGCACTGCCGGCATCATTGTGAACCTCACAGGTATAAACGCCACCGTCCTCAAAGCTGGTGGTATGCAGCTGAAGGTACGCCACGGAGTCGACAAACGTGGTTTTGCAGTTCTCCCCATCAGTTATCAGTTGGTCATTTTTGTACCAGCACATTTTCAAAGATTCTGAGCTGGTGACCTTGCACTCAAAACGGTATCCCTCAGACTGCTTCACAAAGGTAGTAGGAGGCAGCTTCTGTACAAACCGAGGAGGTTCTGCAAAGCCAGAAATAGATTATTTTAAAATGAGGGGAAACTTCCAAACAGCAGCTGGATGGTATAAACAGGTGATGGGATGCCAGATGGAAATCACTCTTAACTTAAAACCCTGTAAAAAAAGAAATGTTAAGTGGCTCAAGGGCAATTTTAGATTAAGGTAGGGAAGTCTGAAAATGGCAAAAAAAAAGATGGAGTTAAGTGGTGATGGTAGTGGACAAAAAAAGAATAGATCCAACCTTTCACCAACAGTTCCGCTGAACACTTCACTGCGCCTGCTTCATTGCTAGCTTGGCAAGAATAAATCCCACTTTGCAAAGGTCCAACGGAGTAAAGACTTATGGTAGTAGAATATTCCTCCAGTTCAATTGTACACAATGAACTGGTCATGAGCTCCAAGTCATCCTTGAACCATTTCACAGTAAACGGAGGGGTTCCATCAAAATCACTTCTGAAGTGTACCGTAGAGAGAGGAGTTACAGCCTGAGGCTCAGGTGCACTTATGAAGCTTGGTGGCACTAAAACCCACAATAAACAATTATTTAGAGCAATGTGGCCTTTAGCTAAAGATATCATTTTAATTTATGTGACTGGTAACTGGCAGTAATACTATAACGTAATAACCTTTCGCTGTAAGACAGCTGCTACATTTGCAGCTGCCTGCTTCGTTGTTAATTTTACAGGAGTATTCTCCAGTATCTGTGCTTTCGACCAGAATAAGCTCCAAAGATACTGTGTTGTCACTGTGTGACAGCTTGTATTTGGAGCCTTCAGTGATCCTTTGGAGCCCTTTGCTCCACTCAACTGATACTGGAAGGGATCCTGCAAATGTACACTCCATCTTCACAAGTGAACCCCAGATCGCTTGAATGTTTACAAGCTTCTTCATGAATGAAGGTGGAATAACTTGTTCTGTTATTAAAGGATAATATTAAAATAAGATTAATCACTCAAGATCTTTAAAGTTAGAAAATATAGATGACATTTCAGACGGAAAATAGAGTATCCTACTAACCTACAACAACCAACTTGACTGTACACCTGCAAGTACCGATATCATTTGTAGCTTCAAAGTGGTATTCTCCACCATCTTCCAACTGGGAGGACTGAATCCTAAAACTACTGAGGTCGGTACCATCATGGAGTTGGTGCTGCCTCCTGGAAATAAGCTCTCTGCCCTCTCTGGTCCATCTGACACCGATCTCAGGAGTTCCAGTTATCCTGACCTCCAGACTGAGTGGATCTCCCAGAGTCACTGTGACAACATCTGGTGCCTCTATTATTTTAGGTGGCTCTATAATACCAAGACAAATGCTGTATGTGAGTGCTGCTTATACTCATTAAAGTATTCAAATCCAAATTGTTAGCTAAAAGAAGTGTGCATAGAGACAAGTTGTACCTTGTACCACAAGAGTGGCAAAACACTTGTCCTGACCTGCCTCATTTACAACCTGGCAGGTGTATTTGCCACTGTGACTGGCTTCACAGGAAGGAATCCTGAGAGTGGCCAAATTGTTCTCAAATGTCCTCTCAATCTTAGAATCCTCTAAGATCCAGCTGTCGTCTTTTTGCCATTGTACAGAAAGTGTTGGCGAGCCTTTAATAAGGCACTTAAATACTGCAATATGTCCCACAGCAGTGGAGACATTTTCTAACTTCTTCACAAATGTTGGTGGTGCTAATGTCAAGAAGAGATGTCAGTGTAATATGAGATGGCATTGTTTAAAGTGTTGTTGTTTAAGGTGTACAGTATATTACAATGACACTGTATGAATGTAAAATGTCAGCATCATCAATACTAACCTTTTATAGACAAAGAGGCAGAAGTTGTGCAACTTCCAATATCATTGGCTACCACACAATAATAAAAACCAACATCTGGTGACTCACAGTCCAGGATTGTCAATGTCATTGAATGGTCACTATCAGTGATAATGTGCTTGTAGCTGGATCCAAGTGGCTTGTGACCTTTGTGCCATGTGACCTTAAATGGAGCTGTCCCTGTAACCTTGCAGGCAAACACTACCACAGAACCTTTAACAATCTCAAGAGGCATCAGCTCTTCAACAAATGAAGGAGGTTCTGAAGAACGTAAGCACATTTAATTCAGGCAGATTTTAATAATGTTCTATAGCAATGTTTAACTGAATGCTGACAGGTTGCAACTAAAGAGAAGCCAACCAACCTTTTGCTTCCAGCTCAAACATGCAACTCTCCTTCCCTGCCTCGTTTGAAGCTTCGCAGATGTACTTTCCTGTGTCATGTTCACTAGCAGCAGTTATCTCTAAACTTGCCATAGAGGTAACAAATGACATCTTGTGTGTGTCACTCTGGGAAATCTCAGCCCCATTTTTGAACCAACGCACAGCGATATCTGGAGTACCAAGAACTGTGCACTCAAACACCTTATTGTCTCCCACTTTCACCACTGATTTGCCCTCAGGTTTTTCAAAGAAACTGGGGGGTTCTAAAAAATAGAGAAAAGTTAGTGAAGTTTAAGAAAACTTGATGGTAAACAAAACTTGCGTGAAATATATATAAAAGTAAAACCTTTGACAAAGAGGGCTGCCTGACATGACGTGGAACCCACATCATTCTGTATTTCACATACATATTCTCCAGAGTCTGAAGATTTTGCAAAGAAGAGCTCCAGCGAACTATAGGTGTTGTCTTTGTTTAAAGAGCAGTCAGAACTGGAGAAGATCTTCTTTTTATCTTTAAACCATTTAATGGTCATTGGTGGGGTGCCTGAGAAGAGCACGTTAAACCGGATCTTTGAGCCAGGTATGACATTCATTGACTCAGGCTTTTCAAGAACAGTTGGTGGTTCTGTTGGTGGACAAAATATGTATTGAACAGTCACAACTATTGAATAATTAATTAAGAAATATTGATTATAGAAAATATTTGAAAGAGCAGATATGCGCTAACCTTTTACAAGCAAGATGCCAGAGCACTGGTCTGTGCCCGCTTTGTTCTTGGCTATGCAGGTATAGCTGCCACTGTCTTTACTATCAAGACGAGAGATTTCTAGAAAAGCTACATATTCAAAGAAAGTGCATTTGTGTCTATCATCACTGTGGATCTCTTTCTGGTCTTTGTACCAGTCCACAGTGATAGGCAGGGAGCCAGAGACAAGGCACTCCAGATGGACAAAAGATCCACTCATACCTTCTGTCTGCTTGAATGTTCTTGTAAATGCTGGTTTAATGATCTGATCTATTATATTTTAAAGAAAATGTAAAAATCCATAAAGAACATGTTTGAAACATATAAAGGATTTACAATACTATGGATACATGTGATTCATCTGTGAGGAACTGACCTAAAACAGTCATTTCTGCCACACAAGAACTGTGTCCAACATCGTTGGACACCTCGAAGATATATTCCCCGCTATCACTCTTCTCTGTTCGGAGAATCTTCAGTATGGAGCTGGTGTCTGTGCTCTGAATCTTATATCTCTGGCCTGAGGTCAGCTCATTGCCTGCCTTCAGCCACCTGGCGTTCAGGGCTTTGGTACCTGAGAATCTGACCTCCAGGGTGGCTGGATCACCCTGGGTTACACTGAAGGACTGTGCTTGTTCTAAGATGCGTGCTGGTTCTGGGACACCAAAATCATCCACAAGTGAATCAAACAGCCACAAACACAGCGTCATGCTCAACACATCAAAAGCACCACAGTGCCACAGAAGAGTGACAAACCTTTCACTGTAAGCACAGCAACACATTTCTCACTCCCAGCTTCATTCTGCGCCCAACAGATATACTTCCCACCATGGGTTATCTGAGTGTTTATCACATTTAGCACGGCAGTTTTGGTTTGATAAGACATCTGAATGTGCTCGTCTTCAGTGAGCTCACGCCCATCCTTCATCCAGGAGACATTGATAGGGGTGGAGCCAGACAACATGCACCTTATGGAAACCTCAGAGCCCACTAAGGAGTCTATATTCTCTAGTCTCTGAACAAATGAGGGTGGTTCTAGTGGGAGAATATCAAAAGTCAGATGATAAACTATTGCTTGATTTTAATTTTTAATGTTTCTTGTTATTATAGGCCAAATGTGCTCTTTTAAACCTCTACTCAACAGATCACTTCCCAAATTAATATTGTTCATACATTCTAATTTAAACATTCCTGTTGTGTTGTTGTATATATTATAATGCTGTGGTTTTCGACAGGGAGCATCTGGATCCTGGAGCTCTCAAGATGATTTTTTGACATTTTTAATAATTGTAATAATAAATAAAAGAACCAGAACATTATAATCTTTATTTGTATTTAATAAACTACAATATGTACAAAATGTATTTGTACATATTGTATTACGTGGTTCATCACTCTCCAGCTGCAAGTAACCCAAGTCCAACTGACCTTTCAATGTCATGTGGAAGCAAGAAAACGTCTCCCCGACATCGTTAGCCACGGTGCACCGGTACTCCCCAGCATCTGCAGCGTCCGCTCTGGAGATCTCAAAGGTAACCGTGTCCTTCTGAACACTGATCTTATGACGTCTGTCATTTCTCATCGGCATATCATTGTGGTAGCAACTTATTTCAAACGGAGCTGAGCCTGAAACGACTCCTTCCAAGATAATGTCTGTATCTTTGACAAGGTTTGCGGATTCAAAAGGCCTCACAAATGTTGGAGGCTCTATAATAGAAGAGACATTGATGTTATTAAGTAAAGACAGAGAGCAGGTTAGCATGTGACGCTTGTGGCTGACCGCTGAACCAACCTTTGGCAATCACGGTGCTGGAGCAGCGGTCACTGCCAGCGTCACTGGAGGCCACACAGAAATAATCTCCACTATCATCAACGGTACAGTCTAGTACCTCCAGACAAGCCTCTGATTCAGAGAAAGTCATGGCATGCCTGTGGTCTGCAATGATTTCATAGGCATTCTTAAACCATTTGACACTAATCACAGGGCTGCCCTGGATTTTGCAAGACAACATCAGAGGTTGTCTGCTTTTCACAACTTGAGAGGCCAAGAGCTTCCTTGTAAAAGTTGGGGGTTCTGTAAATTGACAAGATTAATTACAACAAAATACAAGAGGTTAGCAAACAACAGCGCCATTTGGTAAAGAAATAAAAAGCACCTTTGACAAAGAGAACTGCAGTGCAGTCCACTTTTCCAGCATCGTTGGTTACTTGGCATGTGTATTTAGCAGAATCAGTCAGTTTCACTGAACGAAGCTCCAGTGAGCTAGAAGAGGCATCTTTCTTTATAAAATATGAGCCTCCAGTGGTAATCTCCTTTTCTTCTCGGAACCACCTCACAGCCAGTGGGGCACTGCCAGTAAAGGCTGAAGTAAATATAACATTTGACCTGGGCGTCGTGTCTTGCGATTGGGGCTTTATAGTGAAGGCTGGTGCTTCTGAAGTCAATTTGGAAGAAAATGCATTAGTGTTTAAAGAGATGGTTATTTCAAGAATACCAACATAATCTTATTAGATTTTTATATCAAGTATAATGCCTTGCCAGCTGACCTTTAACACACAACGTGCCGCTGTTTTCTTTAAACCCAGCAGCATTAGAAGCACGACACGTGTAATTTCCAGCATCACTCTGTTCAATGTTTCTGAGCGTCAGCGAGGCTGTGCTCTCGCTAAAGTCAAGATGATATTTCCAATCACTTTGGATTTCTTTGTCATCTTTGTGCCAAGACACAGCAATGGGCTGGGATCCATATACTTTGCATTCCATGGTAATATCACTTCCAATATTCCCATCAACTCTCTTTAAGGCTTTTGTGAAGGATGGAGCAACTGGACGATCTGCATAAGTAATACATTTTTGTAAAGGCACTGTTTCTTTAACAAATATTTTAATAATTTAAAAGTATACGCTTAGTTGACACTAACCTAGCACAGTAACAGAACATGTGCAGTGGTCCTGCCCAACTTTATTGGACACTTCCATCCTGTACTCAGAAGTGTCTGATCTTTCAGCTGCAAGAATCTTTAGGCTGGCCGCGTTGTCTTTCAGAGTGATTTTATATTTACGGCCACTGGTCATCTCCTTCCCATCTTTCAACCACTTCACTTTAAGATCTAGGCTTCCAGAAAGTGTACACTCCAAGGTAACAGAGTCTCCCGCAGTCACGCTGACGGACTCTGCACGTTCTCTGATTCTGGCAGGTTCTGAGATATCACAACATTCTAAATTTAAGACATCCATTCATCTATACGTTAAGAAAAGATATATTTAGAAAATACGAGAACACTCTAACCTTGAACTGTTAACATAGCTTCGCACTTTTGATGTCCTGCCTCGTTGTCCGCTAGGCAGGCATACTTTCCACCATGGTTTATCGTAACAGATGAGAATGAAATGCTAGCAGTGTTGTTCTCAAACGACATTCTGACCACTGGATCGTCATCTCTTAGTATCTCAGAGTCTTTCATCCATTTAACAGTGATGGGAGGTGAACCCTTTACGGTACCTTGCAATTTCACTGCGTTTCCTAACACGACAGTGGTGCTCTCAAGCCTCTTTGAGAATACTGGTGGCTCTGAAATAACAGCATTTGTTGTGGTGATCAAAGACTACATTTATGAGTGATGAATTATCATAAGCTGTGTTTATATCACAAACCTTTGTTTTTAACCACTGACTGTGAGGACACTGAGCCTACATCATTGGAGATGACACACTGGTATTCTCCAACATCGGCACTTTCAAATGAGATGATCTCCAAACATGTGATGTGTCCCTGTGACACAATTCTGTGCTTCTTATCTGTAGACAGACGCTCCTTATTCCTAAACCAGGCAACCTCAAGTGGCGCAGAGCCAGCTAGCTCGCATTCAAGAGTGGCTACAGAGCCTTTCACAGCTTCCACAGGGAGTAATTCCTTTGTGAAAGATGGCGGTTCTATGATGGAGCAGACATTTTAGTTATTTCTTCCTACTTCTACAGCCTATTACGTGTCCCAGTGGGTAGTTCCCAACGCTAAGCCCAGCTAATACCAAAGCTAACTCTACAGACCTTTGACGGTGACTTTAGTGCTGCAGCTTTCACAGCCAGCCTCATTAAGAACCTCACAGGTATAAGTTCCATTGTCACTCAGCGTTACATTCTTGATGTCCAGTGTGGCCAGGCCGTCCTTCACACTGATCTCATAGCGGTTTCCTGCAGACAGCTGCTTGTCATTCATGAACCAGCTGGTGTGAAGCTCGGGGGAGCCTCTGAAGGCACACTGGAGCCGGGCACTGCTGCCCTCTTTCCAGGCCAGTGTTGCTTCTAGCCTCTTTACAAAGACTGGTGGCTCTGGGGAATGTGTTGTTACAAATATCCAGCATTTTACCAAGAAGGCACATTTCCCAGTATTTAAAAAAGAACATTAAGATTTGATGTAATAAGAGAGAGAAATGCAGCAATGCACTCTAATATTTGACACGAAAAAAAAAAACAACAATGTTAAATTTCAGTACTGCAGATTCGCTAAAAATACTACAGTATCCATGAAATTTAACTAGACCACTCTTACCTTGAACTCTCACTGCAGTTGAGCAGGACGCACTTCCAGCCTCATTTGTTGCTTTACACACATATTCCCCACAATCCTTTTGTGTGATTTTTATGACATCAAGAGCAACAATCTTATCTTCAAACGAGAGTTTACAATCTGGGGATGCATGGACCTTTCTACCATCTCTGGTCCAGGTTATGGATACTCCGGTGTCCTCATCCACCTGACACTCCATGTGCAGGGGATCCCCAAACACAGCTGACACCGACCCAAGGGGTCTCACAAAGTTGGGCTTATCGACAACTCTCAGCTCCATGCTGCACCTTGCTGTGCCAGCATCATTAGCTGCCTCACACGCGTAAAGCCCCTGGTCGGCTAGCTCAAGCCTGGGTATCTCAAGCGTGTGCTTATTCTTTACAGAAGATGTCTGGTAGTGCGTAGGCACATGAGCTAACGACTGGCTGTCTTTGAGCCAGACGACATTGAGGGGAGCGGATCCAGATATTACACACTCTATCGTGGCTTTCTTCCCAACATAAACGGTTTGAGGGTCAGGTTTACTTATAAATGCAGGAGGGATCAGTTCTATGAAGTTAGAAATATGGAAAAGGCATTAGTAGGTATTATTCCCTACTTGTTTCCTTTTCAAAACCGGTTCCTGCTTCTTGTAAAGAAAACAATGATGACAATGGTTAACATCACAGCACAGTGATGTTTGATCGTGTCTTATCGCTGTGTTTTGGTCCACACCTAAGAACACTGTGAAGCAGAGGTCATCTGCATCTCTGACCAGTCCGACCCACATCCCAAAACCGACCAATGGAGAGAAAGAAAACATGCGTTGCTCTTACCAGTTACTTTGAGGGAGGCAGAGCAACTGTCTGATCCGTGCTGATTGGTGGCAGTGCAGCTGTATTCACCAATGTCGGTTTTGTTGGTGCTCAGGAGCTCCAGAGAGGAGGTGTTTACACGACTGATAATCCTGCTCTTTTCACCTTCCCTCATTTGTTTTCCATCCTTGAACCACCTGAAGTTCACATTCGGTGCATCCTCAGTTTCACATTCAAACTTGGCACTTTTGCCAATGTTGGTCACCACTGGGACAATTCTGCGCCTGAAAACAGGCTTCACTGTGGAGAGGAACAGAGGATGCTATTAGACATTGTACTCGACTGTGTGTTTGTGGTGGAGGGGCAATTACACTCGTGGGAAGGTGAACCTGGGATGGAGTTATCCTGGGGTGACTGTGAAAGAGGAGAATGGCGTTAGGTTGGTGGAACATGTGTGGAAGAGCAGTGGATGAGCAGGGAGACTGGCATATGGAGAGAAAACATGCATGCAGTGGGATGGTAGGGTGCCATGGGAGCTTACAGACATGGAATGACTGAAGATCCCTAGTAGGAATGTGACAGGTGAACATGGGAGTGATTTGTGGAGACCCTATTGTTACAAAGAGTGATCATGAAGAAATGTGATTATGTGACTGCTGCGTGATGAAACCTCATATCTGTATTTTAGGTCTTTTGACATTTGAAAGTCAATGACTTGCTTCTGTTGTTTCCTAGGAATATATAAAGGTAATACTATCTTACCCTAATGGATAAGCGGTCAAGATGATGAATGGATAATACTATCTTGTCTATTCGTGGAAATCTTCTATTTCAGTTTACCCAGAAAGGAGATAGGAGGTTTACACACATCAGGCTAGGTAATGTGCCAAGTTAGTTGATGGTATATAAAAATATTCGCCATCGTCCAACCTCTGGAGACCACAGTGAGTCTTGAAGTTGTTCTTGTCTTGCCAGCTTCATTCTCAGCCTCACAGACATATTCTCCTTCATGTTTCTCCTTGATAACGTTGTTTATAACTAGTGTGTATGTGTCCTGGTCTTCAGAACACTTGAACTCTTTGCCAGACTTCACAATTTTTCCATTGAAAAACCAGCTAACCTTAATGACATGCTTAATTGTGCTTCTAAACACAGCTTCAGCATGTTCTTCAGCGCAGACGTCATACAGAGAGTCCACAACTACAGGGTAATCTACCAGCCTGTCCGATGACTCGCTGATAATAATGGCCTCCGATAGATACTCCTCTCTAGTTTCTCTGTGAAAAGATGTGTTTGTAGTTGTAACCTGGCCCGTGGGCACTGTGGCAGATGCTGCAGCAGCACCCGCATCTCTCGCTATGCTCTGGACTGTCATGGCTGTGGCCTCCTGTCTGGACTCATGGATCTCAGAGTGACTATGAACAGTGGCACTCTGAAATGAAGCTCTGACTTCAGTCTTAACATCAACTGACTGAGAGATGGCTGGAGGTAAGGCAGCAGCACTCTCTGCTACAGTCACAGTGTCAAC
>JAODTR010063333.1:0-15931 GCA_025399935.1 Amblyopsis rosae
ATAAAAGACACCTGTCCACAGAAGCAAGATTCCAAACTGTCCACCATGGCCAAGACCAAAGAGCTCTCCAAGGATGTCAGGGACAAGATTATAGACCTACACAAGGCTGGAATGGGCTAAAAGACCATTGCCAAGCAGCTTGGTGAGAAGGTTGGTGCGATTTTTCGCAAATGGAAGAAACACAAAATAACTGTCAATCTCCCTCGGCCTGGGGCTCCATGCAAGATTTCACCTCGTGCAGTTGCAGTGATCATGAGAACAGTGAGGAATCAGCCCAGAACTACACGGGAGGATCTTGTCAATGATCTCAAGGCAGCTGGAACCATAGTCACCGAGAAAACAATTGGTAACCGTGGTATTGGTAACAATTGGTATCCGTGAAGGATTGAAATCCTGCAGTGCCCGCAAGGTCCCCCTGCTCAATAAAGCACATATACATGCCCGTCTGACGTTTGCCAATTAACATCTGAATGATTCAGAGGACAACTGGGTGAAAGTGTTGTGGTCAGATGAGACCAAAATTTAGCTCTTTGGCATCAACTCAACTTGTCGTGTTTGGAGGAGGAGGAATGCTGCCTATGACCCCAAGAACACCATCCCCACCCTCAAACATGGAGGTGGAAACATTATGCTTTGGGGGTGTTTTTCTGCTAAGGGGACAGGACAACTTTACCGCATCAAAGGGACGATGGACGGGGTGCCATGTACCGTCAAATCTTGGGTGAGAACCGCCTTCCCTCAGCCAGGGCAGTGAAAATGGGTCGTTGATGGTATTCTAGCATGACTGACCCAAAACACACGGCCAAGGCAACAAAGGAGTGGCTCAAGAAGCAGCACATTAAGGTCCTGGAGTGGCCTAGCAGGTCTCCAGACCTTAATCCCATAGAGAATCTGTGGAGGGAGCTGAAGGTTCGAGTTGCCAAACCTCAGCCCCGAAACCTTAATGACTTGGAGAAGATCTGCAAAGAGGAGTGGGACAAAATCCCTCCTGAGATGTGTGCAAACCTGGTGGCCAACTACAAGAAACGTCTGACTTCTGTGATTGCCAACAAGGGTTTTGCCACCAAGTAGTAAGTCATGTTTTGCAGAGGGGTCAAATACTTATTTCCCTCATTAAAATGCAAATCAATTTAAAACGTTTTTCTGGATTGTTTTGTTATTCTGTCTCTCACTGTTCAAATAAACCTACCATAAAAATGATAGAATGATAATTTCTTTGTTAGTGGGCAAACGTACAAAATCAGCAGGGGATCAAATACTTTTTATCCTCACTGTACATGTTTAAATGTCTATTGTAAAAGCAAACATCTTGGTGTCACATGCTCAACTTCAAGCAGGTATTACTAGTACCGGTACTTGAAAAAGCATCCAAGGTGGTTGTAGTTAAAGTCCGGGCATTGACTCCACGTCCTTTCACTAACCCTTTACCTACTCAGCTCTCAGCAATGCCCAGTTAATATAAAGGGAGGAAAGGCAGACACATGACGTGGAGAATTAAGTAATATCTGCTGTGACCTCTTCCTGGCTGAAAACTTAGAACTAAGGTTGAATGTAAGACCTGCTGCATGACAGATTGCATCCTATCTACATTTGTGAGTGGATGCCACTTACACGTTTGAGACTCAGTCCACATAATCCTTGCCAAACCAGGCTAAAATCAAGTCACCGACTGAAAATACTTAAGAGTCATTAAAAGGACAATCAGGCCCTTACACATGGACGCATGTGATTGGCCAAGGATCAAAAGGCAGGAAAGTTTTGAGCACAGCATACGCACCAAATAAATGCATTTCTGTGAGGCTTTGAAAAAGCAATAATTATACCCCCGATGTTTTCCAGGGTATGCTACTAGAGACTTAATTTTAATCATGAAATGCTTATTTTTATTTCACCATCAAAAGAACGTTCTGATATCCTATGCCTACTGAAATCCTCACGGCTATTGTCAGAAACCGTATCTGGTAGGCTATTTACTACATTCAGAAAGCCAGAACAGTCTTTGTAAACCAACCTAATTTAATAATGGTAATAGAATATCATCCAGAACCAAAGAGAAAATACACTTTGAATACAATTCACATGGGTCGCTACAAGTTTGGATAATCAGGACTTCCTGAGTAATCAGGAGAAATCAGATCCCTGATTTATATACATGTATTGAGAACAGTAAATAGCATCAGGATTGTCAATTTGTTTCTTTTTGATTGTTAAAAATGTTGGTTGACATGAGTATAACCAATCATACATACAATTAAAATATTTAGGGTTAAGGTCAAAAGTCAAATAAACACCTAGTCTGTTCATGAGGAACCTTTTAATGTACAAAATATGAAATAAGAGGCATTGAATTCACAAATCATTTCCTTTAAGACAAAAGCAAAATGATCCACAAAGAAAAGAAAAAAGTATCTCCTGTACAAAAAGCCATGTGATGCATTATCAATTGCCTTGTCACGCATTCATCTCCTGGGCCCTCCTCGACCCCTGCCCCTTCCTCTTCCACGGCCTCGTCCTCTTCCTCGACCACGGCCAGCCACTAATTGAAGGTAAAGGAGGGGAAAGTAGAGCTCATTATATCATTTATCTGAATCTTATATTTAAAGAGACTGGCAGCATTGACAAGTACAGGTAGGTGTTAAGGAATCTTGCTTACAGATAAATACAACCAGCTTCTCTGGGAAATGCATGAGTGCTTATAATATTTTCTTACTATTCTATAATTTGTAATAACGTCACAGCATTTGAGATTTTTTCCCTAATGTACCTTTAAGGATAGCTGGTTAGTGTTGCGGTAGTTACCATTAACCCAACACAGCAACATTGTGAGATTAGAATGTAATACGGAACAAGGATCCTCTATGCACAATGTTACTGTACAATGATGGGAGCTGTGTATACATTCTTAACATTTTAGACTAATTCCACAACTTCATGCAAAGGCAGATGGATTGTGACCAAGTAGAATCTGATGCCCGATTACAACCATACATAACCCATTTAAATTATAAAATCACATACAAGATTAACCATTTCTGCAAGGCAATAAATTGTACTTAATGCATGCGACCACTTCCCATTCAGTACTGCAGTGGTTATATAGTCGGTTTCTTGATAAATAAGTGGGACATTGTTAAATCATGGCGTTGGCAAACCATTTCAATTCAAATTTATGTAAGTTGTAGCATCATTATCATCAAGCTATTTCAGCAAGTCTCTGAATTTGATGACAGTTGGCTTTAAAGTCTGGGTGAGGCTCAAACACGCATGTTGTATTTTCCAATATTACTGTTTGCCATTACAAATGACAAGAACATGTTTTATTTTGACAGACTTGCCTAGAACAAATGTTCAGAGGGTATTGTAGCTTTTAAAATGAGAATATTCATACATTGTGGCATTTTCAATTAGAGTGAAAGTGTGACTATGCAGTTTAGCAGTTGTGTATGGCAGGGCTGGAGTGGTGTCCCTGGCATTTTGACTGAATGCCGGCCCACCATGATCTGTGAAAAGCATCTAACAGTACACCATCCTTGTGGTGACTTTAAATATACGTTCATATAACCAATTATTAATTATAAAAAGCATATAGGCTACTTTAAGATGTATAAAGAAAAAAAGGCAAAAAGTGTAATAAAAAACTTAACGTGATTATATATTCAGGTGCTGAATTGTTGGAAATCCCTGACAATTTTGGAACAAGCTAAAGCCTTTATAAAAAAAAAAAAAGCCATCCTGGTAATTAGCAAATAGTTGTTTTGTTTTTTTAATTAAAAGTGGAGCTGTTATATCTCATTTCATTTAATACTATTCACTACTATTCACTTTCAGTACAAACATTTCAATTATATATTGATGATGAATAGTGTATATATAAGGTTTACAGTTAAAGGTCATCGTATTGTTTTATATTAATTCCGATAAGAGTTTTATGCATTTGTATGCAATTAGGCCTACATCAATGGTAGACCTATGCTCGTTTGTTTGGGAAGTTTAACACATCATAAAAACTACATGCTGAATTGAACGCAGCACCAGTTATTGTAGTTGGAGAGATACCACAGAGATAGTAACATTATGATTATCCATACCATAATAGTTACCAAATACCTGGCTGAACACATACATAGGACAACTTTCATGTTTATTGCCTTGCCTGTAAATTAACAATAAAAAGCCTATATGAACACAACTATATCTTCAAAAAGAATGCCAAATAGCTTATGCTGCGCTACTGACATTGGCTGACGTCAATCCGACCAGATGTAGCCTACAATTGTCTCACTTTACGATAACGTTACAATGACCTTATCGTCGACATTCCTTTAATTAATCACAATCACATCATGGCATTGTGCACACACACATCCACTATTCTCCCTGTCCCTGCTAATGCTCCATGCTTACCGCTTCAACTACAATTTACTGTTGTAGTTATCTGCATAGTTTTGGTTTATACATTTTGACACCTTCATATGGCAGCAACATTTTGGCATCTGACACAAGAAGGAGAGGAGGGGTGGTGCATAGAGACCTGATTGGGCCATCCTAATGTCAGTATAACTACTGGTCCCTTATGGGCCAGTAGTTTGACAGACATCTTTTAATTTTATTTAAAATGATAATATGGTGTCAGCCCACCAGAAAAACACCCGGTATGCCAGATTGCCAGTCAAGCTCTGGTGTATTGAAACGTTTTTGAGAGGGAGGGGGGGAGGGAGGGAGGGAGAGAGAGATAGAGAGAGAGAGCAAGAAAAAATATTTATGTAAATATTCAATATAGGATAGTGTAGCAGCTTTTTAAGTAGCTGTACAGCGATTAATACATGTTTAATAATGTCCACCAGGTGGACAAGACAAAAGTTTTAGGTATGCTGTGCCAATTTCTCACCTGCTTCCCTCTTCTTAGACTTGACCTTTGGCTCAATGTCAACAAGCAGGGTATCCAGTGGCAAGCTGTCTGGCAAGATGAAGTAGCGAATGTTGTTGCCACGGATGCTGAGTGACTCCAACTGAGTGGGCTCTCGGTTTTTCAGAGTCATTTTCACAGCTTTCAGATGGGTGTTCATGCTAACATCCACACCTAGCGGGAAAGCAAAGTATTGATAGTGTAATGTCATTCCTTTTCTGATGTTAGACGGGTATCTGTTCATTGGGTGTACGTAGTTAAACAAACAATCAATGTGGCCTTTTAGTGAAACCAGGCAACAGTAAGGGGCACAGTGGGTATATTTGCATCTTCAAAATAGCGGTCATAGTCATAGTATAGTCATACCTGTGATAGTCCCATGGACCTGGGTACCATTTTTCAGTTCAATGGTAACTGTCTCATGGCTGAGTTTCATCAAAAACCTGTGTTAAAAAAGGGAATCAGGTCACTGAATTACCGACATGGTCGCATACCTGTTTAGCCTTCTAGCAAGCTAGCCAAGAACACGGGGAAAAGGTTTTTTAGCAGAAAATAAGTTAAATACTTTTAAAAAAAGATACAAAAAAACATAAGACAAATAAGAATGTGATACAACGTGCTTGAGGTTTAACGTTATTAATGGTTCCATTTGCAATTCCACGCCACCACAGCCCCACAACAATACTTCCTCACAACAATCCAGTTAGCCAGTGCTAGATATACAGAAACACGCATTTTCCAGACTAAATAGGTAAATCATAAATGGATTAATGCAACCGTAATACATTTAGTGCACACAAAGATATGTGTGGATATGTTTCCAGATATATCTAAAGACGCATATAGTTATTTAATCATCAAATATATGCTAATAGGTAGCATCCATTCATTAGAAACAGCTTCCCGCCGCTGAGCTCTTAAATACAATCTAAAAGCATCCGGCAGAACCATTTCAATGTTCTTAATGTAGGTGGGTGTAATAAACAATCCGTGGTTATTATACAACACCTACCTGACTAGTTTCATGTTGGTGATGGATCGTAGAGACAAATCCTCCACCCAAAAAATTAAAATTACAGCGCTAAAGCGTTAACCTCAGGCCGCTATTGTATGAAATACTTTCCGGTCGCACAAAACATACGTCATAAGCGAGCGATTTAGCCGACATCGCCGCCTACTGGAGCCGTAGCGTAGTAACAATGTGAATAATCATTTTCAAATCAATTGTCCATACCACCACGTATTGGAATAACATTAACAGTATTGTACACACAACGTAGATCAGTTGTAAGATAATCAGTGACTACATAAAAAGAGCATTGTAAGCAGAAAGGAAAAAACACAAACAATACCAATTGCTATTCTTTTTATTGAGTACTTTGCACTGACACTTTCATTTACAGTATTGGGCACACATCAAACATTGTCTCAATTTTTAAGGTCTGATTGGGAATGTATCAAGTATAATGTGTGCAAATTGAATTGCATTTTTTCCCCAAATGTATAGAGGGTGATGGATTGTTACAGTATAAATTATCAATGGTATACAAAGTGGATACCACCCTGACACAACAAATACAGTGCTTATAAAAAATGTTAAACTAAATCGGCATGCAGCTCATTGCACAATAAATTACCTCCTGGTATAATTGAATTAGTGTTAAAACATAAAAAACACAGGTGTTAGCTATAGCTCTATAGGGTGTTAGCATGTAATCCCACAAAATTCCACCTCACATCTCCTGTACAAAATGCTGCACAAAACAAGCTATCCCATGTGCATGCTCTCAAATATGACTGTAGGTCTTAATCATGCTCTGAGCAATTTATTTTCACCTGGAATAAGACTGCAAAGTAAGTGGATAAAGTGTTCCCTTGCTGTGCAACAGATTTAAGGAAAGTATAATAAACGTTTATTGAAACATTTTATACGGCTCTTTAATTTGAGGGGGACAAGGGGATTATCTGAAATGTCAGTTCAGGATCATGTTAAATATTGTCACTTCCATTATATCCACTGTAGTGGATTACTCCAGATCATTAAAACACTTGGCCAAGTGCACACCAAATCAGTGGGTGACTTTGGCAAACCACACTCCTGTAGTGAGAGACATAAAAACAAAAAGTGATATTGGAGAGTATATTACTAGAATGTCAAATGATTTCATAAAAAATAAATAAAATAAAAAGAAATCTATAAAAAAAGTTTTCAAAGCACCTAGGCATATTTCAACCAAAGGCAGTGTTTTAAATTCAACCATTATTAAACACAGTTCAGTAATATGCTATATGATAGAGGCAGCTTGACAACCATATAACTATATGGTGACAACAGAAGAATAGAACACCAAACAAGATAGGGAGGTGAAAGTTGAATATTCAGTACATTAGATATAACTATGTTCATGGTCACAGAAACATGAAGCATTAACTATACAAAGATTTACTTCTGCTTCTGTCTTTTTTCAAAGATGATTTGACCATTAAAAAAATCATTTTCTCAAGTGAAGAAAAGCCATGGGTTGAAAATAAAAAATACATTAAATACACTAAAACAATAAAAGAAAACCTCAATGTATGGCAAAACCCACACCAAAAGGGTATGGGTATTTCACGAAGTATTAATCGTGCTGTATAAAAAGGTAATAACTAATAAATACTCATAAATAGGAATTATTAATTAAATATGATTAAAACTAAAAGGCAAAAGATAAAAGGAAGTACATTTTCACTTTAAATAAGCATCCAAGAGAAAATGAGTGATTACTATAAAAAATTATAAATCTATAGCACAAATTACTGGCCATCAGTAGTGTAATAAATCTGATGGGGGGAAAAAAAATGTTAAATTAGTGTCAAAATAAACCTTGCAACGTAAAACCCATTTTGGTTTTATGCCTTAAAGAAAACTCCCAACTTCAAGTTTTAAGAGCATAAATTAGTCACACTTGCACTTAACTTATAAATGAAATTTGATCATAAGAGCTAAAAGAAAAATATCTAAAATTCAGGGTGGGAATGAGTTCAAGACACTCAACTCTTTAGTACTTGCCTGTAGCTGACCATGCAAATTCACCCACCTATGTTAAGAGCCAGAGGATAGCTCATGCCAGAAAAATTGCTTTAATTGAAGTTTACTAATAAATACAACTACCAAACTCAAAACTTGCTAACTTTCACTGATAGGACCTGAAATGAATGCCACTGTAACATTAGCCTGCTGAGTGTTTTCCTCCCCCACAGCAAACAGGCACAGCATAAATAGTCCCCATGATTGTACAGTACGCAACATCAGCTCCAAGGTCGCAGCTGTCATACTTCCAGGCTCATAATGTTGGTTGAGCTAGTGTGATAGTTATAGTTTTGAGCCATAAAGGAGTACACCGAGTGCTTTGGGTGTGTGTGGGGGGGGGATGGGGGTGTAAAATGCAAGTTTGGGTTTCACTAATACAGTATCAGCACCAAAGCTTCACCCTAAAATAAATGTGCAGATCCTCTCAGACACAAACAGGCAGTGACACAAATCATGTTAAAAGTGTGGGAAAAGATATCATGTTTATCATAGAGCATATATGGCATCAGACGCTTTCTTCGTTGTTGTTTTGAACAGCAATAACTTTCACAGCAGACTACGCTTCTTCCCCCAAGCCCAAGCACATTGCTAATGACATCATCTTTACAGGCTGAAGCACAGTTCGTGATGTTGTCTCTTCATACAGTGTAATACATACAGTAAACAGTCTTGTCCCAGAGAACTAGACTTTTCATTTTGTTTACCAAACTATTAATCTACCAGTGTCACCTACATTCTACTAGTGAATCCTATTTCTCCCCAGTCACTTGATGTGAGCCTTCATTCCGTGTCCCGGCCTCTTTCGGTCACGGTCACACCAAGTATACTTGCTCCTCCCACTCCTCAGGCGATTGGTCCTCTTCTACCTGAAGGGCGTGTTCTAAGTCGTTCTCTCCCGGCTGAGTGGTGAGAGCCACAGCGTCTCCGGCGTGCGAGTGCGGCCGTGCGTCTGCTTCGTCCAGCGGCAGGTCCGTCACGCACCCCGTGTCCGCGTTCTGCTCCTCGCCGGACCCCCCGCCGCTCCCCGGCTCCATCTCCAGCCCCAGCGAGCTGGGCCTGCAGGCCTCTGGGGCTCCCCCCGCCTCGGGCTCACCCTCCGGGGGCTGCCGGGCGATGAGCGACAGGGCCGCCTCCCTGGGGGCCTCCTGGCTCTCCGAGCCGGTCTCGGTGAGGCCGTCGGGGGAGGAGGACTCCGTCTCTGTGGTGGGGGGCGAGGGGACCAGAGCCAGGCTCTGGGGGCTGCTGTGGGGGCTGATGTTGTGGCTGAACCAGGCCATGATGTTGTCCAGCAGAAGGGCGCTGGCCGCCGCGTCCAGGGGCTCCAGACACTGCGGGTCACTGGGCGTGAACGCGCCCCCCGGAGGGATCACCGGGGACGGCGGCGGCTCCGCCCCCGCGTCCGGAGACGGGAGGCACAGCTGGGCGGGGGGCGGGGCCTCCGCGCGGCCTGGGCAGCGGTGCGGCGGGGCCTCCGCGTCGCCCTGCTCGTCCAGGCCGCTCACGCGCCTCAGCCGCATAAGGCTGTCCCCCAGCTCCAGGAGCTCTGCGCTGAGGGACGGGGGAGGGGGCGGGAGGGGGAGCGGCGGCACCGAGTCTGTCCTGGCAGGCGGCCGTGGCGGATCCAGCAGGAGCCCGGGGGGGTCGGAGGAGGAGGCCCCCGGGTCTTCTCCCACTCGGCCCATCGCGCTCTCCGGCGCCAGGCGGTCATCGGCGGAGGCCCTCTCCTGCTGGCCCTCCAGCCGGGACTCCTGGAGGGACAGCTGGATGGCCAACAGGATGTTGGGGTCGTCCTCGTCCAGGGAACCCTGCGCCCGCCTCCGCCCCTCGCTCCGCTCATTGCCCTCTGCAAGGGCAAGGACAATGCTTTTATGTATTGTTGTATGAACCATTGCATGCAACTGTTTTCATTGTTCTAATAGTTCTGTAATCTGATTCCTTTAACCATTTTTATACTTAATTACTTAATTAAGTATTGGTTTATGGGACGCACGATTGCGGCCCTATTCCCTCTCTGTAAAGCACTTTGAGCTGCAATTCTGTATGAAAAGTGCTATACAAATAAAGATTATTATTATCATCATTATAGGCAAGCACCTAGGGGGCCATCTAATGGGGTCTGTCAGTACTGCACCCTAATTATTATTGTGAGCCATCAGCCAAAGAAGGCCTCTCTCAATTAAAGCTAGAGATTCCGCTAATGATTGTATGTACAGAATGATAATTAATAAATCGTTCGCCTCACTTTGCCAACTCCAAACGCACCTCTGTACTCTCATTCATACCCGTCTGTCTTTGCGGCTTTCTGACACATCAGAAGTTTGTTAACGAAATAGTTTCACATTTCACAGCTCTACAACACGTACAGTAGCTCTGTCTGTGAATAATGTTGCCTTGTAAAGCAGCGTGTGGACTGTAATGAAACGTGGTGTGATGTGCGTTGTGAATATTGTGTGTGTGCAGTGTGCACGTGTGTGTGTGTGGTGTGTGTGTTGTTAGGGTTGTGTGGTAGACCTGTGTTGTCGCTCCTCCTGCTCATCTCTGGTGTGTTGCTGTTGCTCCTCAGGCTGTGCAGGCTCAGCATCTCTCCATGACGTCTCTGCCTGTGTCTACGGCGGTACTGGAAGTCTGCGTAGTCCTGGAGAAAGTCACGGGTCAGAGCAGAGCTTCATGCTACTATGAAGAGCACCATTTCTGAGAATCCATTTGTTTGGGCAAAAACTGCAAACAATGACTGATGATGTGTAGTGTGATGTGTAGCATACACATAATAGTGATATTCCTAATTATACAGACTGTACATATTTAAGATCCAAAACAAACAAATTAAAACCAATTACAGTATAACTTTTTTTTACTTTGACATTTTGACATCATATGGCAAAATGTATTTAAAATAATCTTGTATTTACATTATTATAATTATTTTTCATGTTATTTAGCTCTTATTTGAATAATATTTCACATACAGTATTACTACCTCTATTATAATAATGTAAAAATGAAGGTCAAGCTAAATTAAAGTTAATTATTTACGATAAAAAAAAAGAAAAACCAAAACACACAACAAATCAGTTGTCATGCCCATTTTGGCAGTTTTGAATAGTTATTGTGGTGGGAACACAACCTGTGTTGTGGGGTTGCATTACATGTAACAGTGAGATGTATAGTACATGCTTACGGCACTAATCTAAGTTATCAGACAAAAACAGAGGATAGCTCATGCAGGCAACAGTGGCCAGGAGAGTGCGGTGCGCTTTCTTCCACACAACGGATCTACAGACCTGCCAATTTATATAGTACCAGACGAAAAGCTACAGCGAGCTTGCACCGAACTGAGGTTCTCTTTCCTTTGACTTTGACACCACAAAATGTCATACAGAGCCTAAAAGCAACCACATCTAGGAACAAAACAAATGATTTGTGCAGTGGGCCACACTAACATGATCAACCCTAACATGCTGAACAACCAGAGAACAACATACGCACACTCACACACGGAAAGTGATGGAATTGTCTGCTCAGGTCCCAATTACTCGCTAAAAGTTTTTTTAGCAAATTGCATTTCTTTCACTAGCAATTGCCAAGTGAACTGGCACTTCATAACTTAGTGAATGCCCATATGTTGGCTAACATTAGCTTGAAACAATAATGCTTATGACTACAGTAATGAGCTTACAAATTTTTTTTACTTTTTTTCAGTCACAAAACTATTGTAAATTGGACAGTGAGTGTTTACCTTTCCACAATGCACGAAGTCAAAAACGTTTTTTTTTTTTTTCTTAAATTAAACAGCCTATGTAAAAAAAAAAAATACAAAAAACCATTAAGTTCTGCGTACTATTATCTCGGATCTCGTACCTGCGTACACAGACAGAGAATTGCGTAGATGGTACGAAAAATGCGTGCATGTTGGCAGGTCTAGATCTATGTTGCGTGCGTTACCTGTGACTGTCTCTCTCTCTGATCTCCTCCCAGCACAGATTGTCCAGTCAGCATCTTAACGCACGCACGCATAAACACACATATATATACACACACACACACACACACACAAGCAGACTAGGTCAGCTACAGCCTCAGCCCCATGCACGTGAATGACTTCATACAGAAGTGGGTCATTGCGTTAGTTAGCTTTGGCAAAAAGCAGACAGTGAAGCGCAGAGTTAGTGTGTTAGTGTACGCTGTGGTAAACGCCAGTCGATTTTACCTCAGGTGAGGCAAAGCCAAGGTACTCCCAATCCCATGATCCTCCAGGGTAGCTATAATACACACACACAATCGCTTTTAAAGAGGGCAAAACACAAGCGTCTGGTCCTCCAACCAATGCTTCTGGAGAAAAAAAGGACTCCATGAGTGTGTGCACGTCTGTGTGTGTCCGTACTTCCGGCGGGGGGCTTCAGGTGAGTCGTTAGGGGCTACGCCTCGGGCCACAGAGGCCAGGAACTCCTGCCTCTTCTGCTGGACGAGGCGGGCTGCACTGATTATCTTATGGCAGGGGGTCCGCAGGTAGGGCCGGTTGACCTTCTGGGCTAAGTCTTCTACCACCATCTCCAGGTCAGTCTGGGAGGGAGGGACAGACAGACAGACAAAATTAGGGAAACTTATTTCTCGAAAATGGATGTTGCATTTATATATGTATTTGTTCCAAGCGGTTTTCATAAATACATAACGTTGAAAAAGTTAGAATGACTCATGTTCTTGCCTAATAACCTATTGTACAATAGACTTATAGGATAAGAAATAAGTATTAATAGGATTTAGGCTAATAATGCGGAGAAAAGCAGCTGCGTATGCTTTGTTTACCGTTTCTTTGACAAATAGCATGTAATTCCCCATGTTAGCTTCCAGCTCAACATCGTAGCAAAAAAGTGTTTCTCGTTTCTTTTATACACTATCCAGAAAGCTGTTTGAACCTGCCGGCCAAAAGTTGTATTCATTTGTATTTTGCGTGGTGCATCGCTGATGCTACTGCTGCAAAGTAAACAAAACGCGCTAACTAGCTACCTGGCAAAACACATGGACATTACATTCGGGACATACAGCCTAACCAGGACGTAGTTTTAGACTATGAAAATGTTCGATTAAATATCCTACCTCTGTATTTTGTTTCTATGTCTGGCAAGCTCCTAGAATATCCAATCTTTCAGACGAGCTTTCTTAAAGTAACCACACGTTTCTCAACACCATGATTGCCATGGTCTAGTCACGTTATGCAGGTTATGTTCACGTTAGTAAACGATCATAAATTACAGCAGAACGCTGTAGAGACTATATTATGTTTATTTGAATTCAGTAACACATTTAGTTAATCTCCTCTGCTCACTATGGTTCAGAGGCTGCCCCTCTCCACATTTTATTTATAATAGTTATATTCTACGAATGTGAGCACACGCCTGGGGGGGGATCACTGGACAAATTTGACTAATTTGCAGAACGTGATATATCGCGATATGTATTGTTATCGGGATATAAAATCCCGGTTATGACATTTTGGTCATATCGAACACCCCTATACGCTTATAGTTCTGACCCTGTAAAGCAGCCTCGTCCGGAAAGTTGTAAAATAAATGTCGGGCTGTAATCGAATTCGGGCTTCAGAAAGCTATACACATGCGGGTTGGGTTCGGTCTCGGACATACTTGTGTCGGGCTCGATCCATATCGGGTTCAACTTTCAGGCCTGACTAAAGCTGTATTCCCTGACTGGTATGGTCTAGGGGGTGCTGCTTGTTTACACATGAAACGTGTTCCTAAATGCCGTTGGAGGCTACATATGGAAGAAAACCTTACTTGGCCTGTGGATTTGTTTGCACAGTTCTTTCCACTGTTGGAACAGCGAGTCTTGTACCTGCATGAGCTCAAAGATCTCTTTCTGGGTGCTGCCGTGCTGCAGGAAGAAGCCGTAGGGATAGGAGCACTTGAGCACGCGCCGCGTTTTCAGCAACTCATTGACGCCATCCTCAATGAAGCGCGTGTCGGGAGGCATACCCTCACCTGGACGCACGCACGCACACACACACACATGCGACCACCTACTACTACATATTTAAAAAAGCTGCTGTGAGAGCAACCATTCTCTGCATACTTTATGTGTACCTGAAAACACGCCCATCATCGATCTGCAGTACTACAGTAGCTGTGATTAGGGCTGGACGATATTGCCAAAATGTATATCATGATATATTTCATAATTTCGGTCGATACAATTTAATTCTGATATCGATATGAACCATATAAGCCTCAACGGAGTACTGAAAAATGCATTTGACAAGTCTTATGAAATCTCCTATAAAGCTATATTTTAGAAATAAAAAAGGTGCAAATAAATGTTCACCTTTTAGCCTATACAAACAGGAAATGTGAAAATCACATTGTTATTTGTGTTATTTGTTATAGTGTTATTTTCTGTTTTTATAAAGGCTATATTTATGTTCGCCAGTAGATGTCAGTAACGTTCTGGCGTGCATGCGTGTGACTGGCTCTGTGAACCTATTAGACAGCTATGTTCCACTCAAGACGTGACTGATTGATAGCAGAGGAAGCTGACATAATATGTAATATTAAAGACATTTTGTTACATTTGCTGTTAGGTGAGGGAGTTCATATAACTGTTAGGCACGTGAAAACAGCCCACTGCTGCTTAGCGCTGGCTGTCTGTAGTGGAATTCATCTTTCTATTTCAGTTTGCCGTGAATACAACTGACTGCTGTGCTGTCATTCAGTGACAAATGCTGTGTAATGCTTATCAAAATACCGTAAAAAAGTATAAAAATCATATCACCGTTATTGAAAAATGTTCAAAAGCGATATATATTGATATTGAATTATTGTCCAGCCCTAGCTGTAATACAATGATAACATACGTGTTACAGCAACCTATTGTCAAAACTAATTTATGTGTATAGAATAATTTATATCCTACATGGATGAATGGGTTGCCTGTACCTAGCTACACATCTTAGCTAAATAAATAACCACACATTTTCTTAGGGAGTCGGTTTGTCCTCAACCCAAGCAACAGAACGCATCTAGCTTGGAAGTGGGAACTACTGTAGTAACTTCTGACTTTCAATGGAATGCAGTATTACAGCCTCTGTCCACCCACACACGTTTTGGGTGTCAGTGGCTGGCGGATCAGAGTGACAACTAACACCTTGACGGCTGGCTCACATTTCTTGGCCTCTGCACATTTTCAGCATAGCTACAACCAGCTACAATAAAAAACATAGTCATTGTCTTTTGTCTCCCATGCTTGTCTGTCTCACTATCATTGTCTCTGTGTACTATTGCACCTGTGCTCAGAGTTAGGTGCGTGCGTGCGTTCCCAGGGGTGAAGACAGGCTTCCAGCACTGAACGCTACTCTAATAGAAACCAGTTTTGTGTCGACTTACGGCTAATGAATGCTCTACTAAGCTGCTCCATCTTCTCTTTGGCTGTTTTAAGCAGTTTCTGTTCCAACTAAGAGAGACAGAAGGGGGAAACAAAAGTAGATTTGATCAACTGCTGCCGTCAACAAGCAAATAAACAGATATCCTGCCTGCATTAAAAGACATCCTGTGTGTGTTACCTTGTAGCTGTGTTCGTGGTTCCTGTAGCGGGTGTAGTAGTGCATGAAGCGGTCAAGCTCCTGAAAACTCTTGTGCTTCTTTTCGGCCTGAAAACAAAGATAAGGCTTCCTGGTTCCACAAGTGTACATGCCATTTATGTCCACAGAATCGTTTGTCACAGGACACTACACAGGACCAGAACAGGACACTACACAGGACACTACACAGGACACTATACAGGACAAGAACAGGACACTACACAGGACACTATGCAGGACACTACACAGGACCATAACAGGACACTATACAGGACACTACACAGGACCATAACAGGACACTACACAGGACACTATGCAGGACACTACACAGGACCATAACAGGACACTATACAGGACACTACACAGG
>JAODTR010063354.1:0-16611 GCA_025399935.1 Amblyopsis rosae
TGATTGTTGATTATATAATTGCTTTAATGAGAAATTTATCAGGTTTTCCTAATAATCCTTTAGGTGAGTGTATATATATATATATATATATATATATATATATATATATACACACACACACACATATATATATGTTATATGATACCTTCCATGTGACAACCAATCAAACAACACTTTATTGTCATCGACAGGGAACACTTTCTGATTTGGTCAAACTGGATGTTAAGCACTGTTGTTTCAGTTATTTGTATCTTGTTCACTGTGTTTTAAAATAGCTTGACCTTGCAGGTATAAATTTGTTTACACGCCACCACGCACGCACGCGCGCGCACGCACACACACACACACGCGCGCGCGCGCAGAAGCTCTCAAATGTCTTTCCACAAAATGTTCTGTTAAATTTGATGTGAAGCACTGGCTGTGAACATTCCTACAGGACTATCAGTATTATAACATCCATAAAAGACTGCACCCTAAATGGTGTTTTTGGAGCTGTAGGCCAAAACTAAATAAGAAGATTGTACTATGATGAGACACATAAATGCTAATGTTTATACTGACCACTATTTAGTAAAATCTGGAATTCATAGTCTGAAAATGGCTCTACATGTACTTTTAGAAATCGCCACAGAACTTGGCTGGTTTCCAACAATGCTCCCTGCCCACTAATGCGTCATCATATTCAAATGTTAACGTTACTGGGGTAACCCTCCCCTCCCCTCCCCTCTCCCTTCACTAGGTTTCAGCATGTTTCTAAGTTGTGCAATCGATGGAGTCAGTCTCAGAGCTGGAGTGCAGCTAAACTTTAATATAACACATGGACAGTCATGGCGGACAGACAGGGGCAGGCTCTTACACGTATGCTCTCGGCCGGGGCCTGGCTGGGACAGCCAAACAACTCTCTTCGCAGCAGGTTGCCGTCGTACTCCAGGAAGGTCAGGTAGAGGTTCCTGAAGAACTCCACGTGCTTGTTCTTCACACGCAGCTTCTTAGGAGAGTTCCAGTGGATCACCTGCGGAGGACGTATAGGTATAACTCTCGCTATGACAACACAAGACGCTCATTGGCGACAGAGCGCATTTAAGTCCCGCCCATGCAGAGACGAGGGGGTTAATATTTAACATACATCTGTAATGTACACCTGTTGTGTGACAGGATGCACTACCCACAAGGTAAAGTACCCAGAACTACGCTTTCATACGCTATCAAACAGAAAAAACAGGATGGATACAGGCAACAAGACTTGGAATATCATGGGACCCTGAAACTCAATATGCCTACTGTGGTTGATATAGCGTGCCAAAATAATCATTTTGCATGGTGGAATTGATCAGGTAAAGCAATTGAGCATTGTGTCTACCCTAGCATAGTTTTCAATGTAATATGACCTATTCCGCTGTGTCTCTTTTTCCTGTATCCAGTTTTATCTCCAGAAGCACACGAAAACATAATTCTGCATAATGTTACACATAATGTTACCTGTAAATTTCCTATTTGGTAGAAGTCAGAAATTACCTCATCTTAACGCAAAGTCAATGAAGAGCTGTCTCTATAGCGACGAGCAGGCCTGAGCTTACCTTGAGGTCAGACACCTCCGTGTAGCACTGCTCCGAGCGCGTGTGGTCGGAGAGCTGAACGTTCCAGAAGCAAGGCAGCTGATGGACCAGCACAGGGTTCTGCTTTATAAAAGCATTGAAGATGTCCTGCAGACAATATGGAGGAGGTCATGTGCATCCAGTAATCCCATGTATGTATTGGACAGTAAATTAAACAGTGTCTGTGGCGCGGGGGGTATTGTGGGGGAAGGTTTTATGCTATATTTTATTTTAATTGTATATTGTTTCTAAAATGTATATTCCTGACTTAGTCGTATGTCCAATACTATAGTAAATATCTTAACATGTTTAATATTTATCTTTATGTACAATGTCAGATCCTTGAGTGTTTTGAAAGGCGTCCTGAAATAAAATGTATTATTTAATATGCTCACAGTAGTCCCATGTACTGTACACTGATCAGTCACAACATTTAAACAAAAAGTTACAGTTTTTAATTTTGCTGGTTCCACTATTGTCATATGACATTATTTGTAGTGATTGGTTAAACCAGTTTCATTTGTTAGCTAAGTAGGCTATTAAACAAACCTTGAAGCGGATAAAACAAATGCCGTATTTACGCATTTATTCTTCTGAACGTAGTTGGCTGGAATCGTTGCGAAAAACACACATTAAAATACTCACTGGCCTTGAGGAACACTTTAATCACCTGTCGCTGTTTGCTCTGTGTGTGTGTGTGTGTGTGTGTGTGTGTGTGTCTGTGCGTGTGTGTGTCTGTGTGTGTGTCTGTCTGTGTGTGTGCGTGCGTGTGTCTGTGTGCGTGTGTGTGTGTGTGTGTGTGTGTGTGCGTGCGTGCGTGCGTGCGTGTGTTAAGCGCTGCCTGGGAGCAGTCAGCCAAGCAGCGTAGCACTTAAACTTTCTTATGTCAGCCACACGCGTGTAATTACAATTTTATCGCGGTCTGAAAAACGATCGAGGTCATGTCCATGTATCGCACAATATGTCAATAAAATGTAGTATTTATCGTGACCGGTAGTACCGGTGATATTAATAGCAGCGGTGACCTATTTTGGATCCAAAAATCGCCGAAAGGTGACAAGTTTGCACCCCTGAATAGTAAAACCAGTAACTGGCTTTAAAGTTGGTCAGTGATTGGTGGGTATTGGTGGGCTGGAGCAAACCAATTACACAGTATCTGTAGCGCGGAGAGTTTGTGGGGAGTTTGTGGGGTGTGTTTCCCTCACCTGATCGGCCAATGAGGTGCTGAGCATGCTCATCAGCTCTCTCTCTGCCGTCAGCCTCCACGTCTGTTCCCAGCCGATCCGCCGTAAGCGCTCCAAGTAGAGCAGAATGACCCCTGCAAGGAAGCACATGCATCATTCAAGGCATGCATAAACCATGGGCTTCCGGTGTGTTAGCATTCCGGAGGATTCCAGCCGAGGAACATTGATTACCAGTGTTGAAGCCGCGTCCCAGCGCCGGCCACGGCTTATGGTTCTTCCACAGGTTCCCGAGGTACCAGTCGCTCTGGTTTTCCACTAGCCCAATCACCTGCTTGTCTGCAACCAAAGCCGTTGCACCCAATGGGTCAGTTGACAGCAAGCCATCAAATAAATAACGGTGATTATAAAACATGTAAAATCTAGGCAAGCCGGCCGCGGGCATGAGCCAACGCTATTGGTACATTACCACCCCCTACAGCCTACATGGTGCATTACCACCACCTGCTGTCTAGAATGTGCTTTTTATCAAGGTCGGTCAGTCAGTTAACAACATTAGCTCATATTGGCCGCTACATGTTGTCTGGCAAAATTTCAGAGACAACGTACCTGTAAATTTCCTAAAAATGCCCCATAGCTCAGCGATGTCGGTGGCAAAGGTGATGTCCGTGTCCAGGACGATGACCTTGGAAAGGTCTGAGGGCAATGCTTTGGTAAGGGTTAACTTCATCAGGCCATAAATACCTGAGTAGTGCTTATTGGGTATCCATGACACCTCAGACTGGAAGGGGAAAGGAGGGAAGAATTCATGTAATTTTACAGTCCACATTTCCACTAAACTGCATTTTGTGGTACCATCAAAAAACATACATGTAAAAATTAATAATAAAAATACTAAAATCTCTTTAATGTAAGCTCCTCAATGGAACTTTTCTTGTGTTTTGTGCCAGTGTCACAAAATAAAGATATAATAATAATATTCGGTTGAAGCGCTGAGTGAGAGGAGTGGCTTGCATTCCTCTCTACCCATCTGTGTGGTCGGGGATGGTCGACCCACTGTTAAAAGCCACTATTACAGAAACCCAAAAGGGTGCATGCACCTCACTTGTGCCTGTGTGGCTTTGTTCTTCTGCTTATTCCCAAGTCACTAAAATGTGCGCAGTTGTGTTTAAAACCTAAACAATGAGCTAAGGTGGAAGGTCAACCCCTCTCTGACGTTAACTCGCGACCAGTGTAAACCGTTCTGGCTAACTATGCATATCACGGTGAAAACCACAGTGCCTTCTCCTTCTCAATCTCGCTCCCTCTCTCCCTCTCTCTCTCTCACTCTCTCTCTATTGTAAGTAGTTCCTGTTAATTCATTCTCTTGATTCAGCGTAATTGGATCTGCATAAGTGCATCATCTGCACATATAATCGGCTTAGACACCAGAATGCTTTTCTTCCGTTTAAAAAACGAGTTAATGGAACATGAGAGTGCTTCTCTGATAGAGTGAGTGCAGGCCGAGACATTGTATGCATGTACAACGGGCTATGGTCTATGCTGAAAATGTGAGGGATGGGATTTTGATGATGAGACCCAGTCACTCTGTGAGGAAGAGCAGACACTTGTTGTAAGGTGTAAGTGAGAATGCTGTTGACAGAATGCCCGAAGTCTTGCCTGCCTCTGGAACCCAAACACACACATACTGCATTCATGCGTGCACACACAACCCCACACACACGGAAAACATGCATCAAGTGATTTTGTGGGACTGTGGTGACCTTCCAATGAGTTACATCTGCTGGGAAATAATATTTCCTACACAGTAACTTTGTAAATCATGTTTGTGCATTTTCCACTTTTTGTTTCAATGTTTAACATTTTAAACGTAACAAACAATGGTTCTTTGTTTAAGATTTTTGTTCAAGAGTACCTTGAAACAGGAAAACTGCCATTTCTGTTTAAATTTATTTTTACTGAGATTTAACCTCGACAATACTGCAGGTATAATTGCATTCACACAACACAACACCACACATACACACCAAGTACAAAAGTTCTGAAATGGTATGTTAAATTATGTTGTGTTTGTGCAGGCTGGTTTAGCATTTGTGCCTTTGTTAATGTCTTGATGCCCTATGACTGCCAAAGCTCTTTGAGAGAAATGTATTTGGAAAAAGCACTATATTCATAAAGCTGACCTGACTTATCTGTATGTCCCCTAAACAACGCAACGTTTCATATCAGAGATATCCCTTTGATATGGTAAACAGGGGGTGTTTGACTTTGACCAACTTTACCATAGAACAAAAGATAAAGAGAATAGTGAGTCTGTTTGATAATTGAACACAGGTTTGCCAGGTCGGTTTTCAGATGAAGTGCTTTACCTTGAGTTCATCAGCGTCATAGAAGCTCACTTGCACAGACGGAACCATCCATGACTGAAACAGAGAACTCAAGATCCGATTGGCTACCGTGTCGGTGATGAAATGGAAATGAAGTGGGTTTCTCCTGAGGAATGCACAGAGGAAGCGAGAGATTTACATGATATCAAAGGTACTGTAAGCTTGAATAGCATTCAATGTAAACATGAATCAGTAGTACAACCAATATTTACTGCAGGTCCACCGTGATGTGAATCGTGCTGGGTCACGCACAGATGATTCCTCTCTAAAGCCACAATGCTGAGCTCATAACCTACATTACTGTTTACTGGAAAAGTCAAGCCGAGACACGGAGTCTGGGAATTTTTCCATGTCAACATCAAGTTTGATCATTTGATAACAATTCCTCATATGAATCCACTGGTATGTACAGTATTAACACACCTGATCAGGACAACCCAACTACCTTAACACCAACTGCTATCAAGAAGCATCATGAGCAGAGTCGATTCACAGTAATCTTACGGCCAAAATACACCAGGTGTGATTGACGTTTGACATTGAGTAGAGGAGAGGTCCGAATCTAATAATAAAGTGCTTGTAAGTGTAGAAACACCAGATCATTTTTTTGAACACGCACAGAGATTGGTAAAATAGCGGAATGCGAGGAGATATTTGGTGAATTTGACTAAATGTATATTATCTTAAAATTTGCTTACAATAGCTGACTATAACTTTAAGTGTTAAGTAAATGACCACCCTCCTACTCACAGTTATGCCCCCAGTGGCAAAAATAAAACACACACACACACACACACAACCGTGTACTCTTTGTGTTCGGTACAGGTCAACTAATTTTCCTCACCTGTGGAATAGGATGGACTTCACCAGAGTGACCACGTCTCTACTGGCGTTGTGACCGGCACACACGCACGCTACATGGATCAACTGCGGACAAGAAGTGAGACAGAGGGAATGTTGTAAAGTAGTAAAGCGTCCTGAGCAGAGAATGACATCACACCTCCTCTGTGTGTGCTGTGATCTGTTATTTGTTCACATCACCAGTCCGGTCACGCGTGAATGTTTGAGAGTGTGTGTGTGCGTGGGGCACAAGATGCATTTGTTATGCTGGTGCTTTAAGCGTCTAGTGGCAGTAAGGCATATAGATAGACCGGTATTTTTCAATCCTGGTCCTGGGGGACCAAGAACGCTGCCCTGCATGTTTTAGATGTCCCCCTGCTCCAGCACACCTGATTCACATGAATGGGTCGTTACCGGGCTTCAGCAGAGATTGATAACGACCCATTCATGTGAGTCAGGTGTGTTGGAGCAGGGGGACATCTGAAACATGCAGGGCAGCGGACCAGGATTGAGAAACGCTGCTATAGACCCACTTTAACATCGTACACACCCGCCCCTGCACAGCACCAACCTCACACTTCATGATAGCGGGGGCGCGCGGGCACTCCGTGTGGTTGTTCTTGTCCTCGGCCGTGTTCTCCACGTCCTCGGGGCCCGTGTCGGCGGAGGCGCCCCACTGCTGGTTGCCGTAGTTACCGTCGGGCGGCTGGGCGGCGGTGCCCGGCGACTGCGCCGGCGCCTGCCCCAGCTGCTGGCGGATCTGACGGTTCTCCGCCTCCACCTCTCGCACCCGCGACTCCAGTACGGCCCGCTCCAGCACCCGCGCCGCGGTGGTGTCGGCCAGGCATGGGGCGAGCAGGAGAGAGCGGCCATCTTGGAAACGGAGATAACAAGAGAAGAGTGTCTTCCGAGAGGAGGTGCTGCTTTTGTCGTGTTTTACCGCGTTCGTGAGAAGAGTCCGCACGAGCGTGGTAACGTCATTAAAGGCAGTGACATTATCGAGAACGCTTGCTAACAATAGCCCTCCGCGGGTCTGCGGCCCTCTGCTGCATCGCTCCACACATCAAAACGCATTCTGAAGCAAGGCGTAGTACGACTTTGTTCATGTTCCTATTCACGGTGCCAGGAATGTGTAGAAGTAGCAGATTCTTTTTTTTAAACACGCACAGAGTACGGTAAGCTAGCTAGGAGATATTTGGTGCATTTGACTAAATGTGTACTAGTTTACAAATTAGCTTGCAATAGCTGATTATACCTTTAAGTGGACCGTTTCTGAAAGATTCGCGTTCTCAAGTTGTGCATACGACTTCCCGTGTTGTAATCACAAGTAACCACGAGTTCTGCTTGAACGTAGCACATGTCTCAGCTATGCTCACTATAACGCATTCTGTTCACGCCACTCTACCGCCACATTCCGCCTGCTGCCAAGCGCCTCTCTACAGCTTACGCTTCTCCGTCTCGCGCCTGGCTAGCGCGCCGGGATGTGTGAAAATTCCCAGAGTTCCTCACTTCAGCTGTGGACCAGCTGCTCTTCAGACAGGGTTAGGGCAAAAAGAAAGAACCAAGAGATGCAGAAGAAGATGTAGCAAGACTGAGAGTCATAGGGACTTTGAGCGAGGGCGGGGGGGGAGAAAAAGAAAAAAACTAAATGTAACCAGTTATAGCTCTACGGTCAGCTTCATGGAAACACGTGTCATGGATCCATCGTCAGACCAGTTCCGTCAGGTACAGGTGTGTGGGTGTTTAGACTCTGAGAAGCTTCAGGCTCTGACTCATGAAGAGATGTGTTATACAAGAGTATATAGGCCATCAGGCTTCTGAATGACACTCACCCACTGCCTGTTCCCGCAACATTGCATTCTGCCCTCTGACCTCAAGAGGTGTGATGACTCACCACACACACACACAAATCACTACTGACAACCTACCATTGCAGATTATGCACAGATTCGTCTTGGACACATTAAGTTTTGTGTATGCATATATATATATATATATATATACATACACATACATATAGTATATATAGAATTTTATTACAGATTTTCCTCTACAAGTTTGAAATGAGTATAATCTACTGTGTGAGGGAGGTTGCGTCACTGTTTATAGCCTACTCCAGTTGCTAATTTCCTGCCACAATATTGAGCGGCACACAGAAAGTACATTTGTGTCGTTCAGCCCTCCATTATGAGCTTTTGGTACCTGAAACATGGCTACAGAATCAATGTGTGCTCTGCTATTTAATCACTTCCTTATACAATTACTGCCGACGGCGTTAAATTGGAGTGCAGAAAGGGTGAGCGAGCACAACGATCTCTTACTCGTGTTTTCCTTTGAATATTTATATCAGGTGGCAACTTAATGCAGTGCACGATCTGGCGCGCACGTACATACACACATACACACACACACGCACACACACAGAGCCATTGTAATTCAAGAGGCTTTCCATCCAGCAGCTATGGCCAACCAGCTGGCTCTCATTGTAACAAGCCTATGTGCAGGTGCCAAAATTATAGAAAGTTAAACTTCCTGTTCTCTCCCTACTTTTCTCTCTCTCTCCCTCTCTCCCTCTTTGTTGCGCTTTTGACATTTTTTTTTTACTATCCATGTTCCTCTGCTCCTTCTCCTTGCCCGGCAGCTGTCCCCGCCCGAGCCTGCAAATCAGGAGCGAGGGTGTAGAGAGGGATGGGAGGTGGGCGTGGAGTAGAGAGCGAGCAGAGCATCGGTAGGGTTGAAATTGCTTCTCCTGTAGGGTAAACTTGACCCACGGGGACCAGATAATGTGGCCAGAGCCTGATCTGGAGATCAAGCACAGACGGAGAGACAGGCACCACATAAGGAGAGGATGCTGCACATTAGCGAACTGGCCATTCCAGGTTATTGGTGGAGCGACCAGTAGCTGCCAGGAGCATTTAAATCCCACACACTCAATCACTATTCTCCCATGAGCTAAAATGGATATACTGCACTGTGACAACTCATCAATCATCTCTCTCCCTCTGTGTGTGTGTGTGTGTGTGTGTGTGTGTGTGTGTGTGTGTGTGTGTGCGCACGCATGCGAGTTGCAGACGAGAGATTCGTTCCGGCACCATGTGGAGTTCTCCCACCTATTTTACCACTGTGTCCTTCAGACATCACTAACGCGTTTAAGCTCAACATGGAGAATAAGCTTGTGGAACTCTAGCTTGTGTGTCTTTCCTAGTTGTGTGTCATTACAAAAGCTCCTTGTGGCATAAGTAATTCTCTGAAGCGTGGTTTCAACTTATCTACATAAGGACAGTGGTAAAAACTATTCCATGCGGCTACATAATGGCTGATGAAAAAAGGCTCTGGATTTCTACATATTGCTTATTACTCATAAAGGGAAAATATTTATTTTTGCCATTTTTTTCTGGTAATAACTATGATTCACATTTGTTTCTCCTCATACAAGAAATTACATGTACCAGACCAAAAACTACAGGTGTTTTTGGATGTCTAAATATCACAGTTCTCTGGAAAACGCTAGTAAAGTGTATGTCTGTGTAGTCAATTTTTTTAATAATGGTGATAAGATTTTTCAATATATTTGCGATATTTCGATATACATTTACAAGCATTTGTCACTGACTGACGTTCATGGCACAGCCGTCCATTCATTGTATTCAAGGCGACAGGAAAGAATAGAACACGATTGGCTACATCACATGCACATGCACGTGCACTACAGACAGGCAGACAGTGCTCAGCAGAAGTAGGTTGACACGTGTCAACTATTTTATTAACTCTCGCCTAACGGCAAATGTAACAAAAAAGGCTTAATATTATGTCTGCTTCCTCCGCTATATATAATGCATATACAGTATCTCACAAAAGTGAGTACACCCCTCACATTTGTGTAAATTATAACTTTTCAGGTAACACTGAAGAACTTTAGGCTCCAATATAAAGTAGTGTGTACAGCTTGTATAACAGTGTAAATTTGCCGTCCCCTCAAAACAACTCAACACACCAGCCATTAATGTCTAAACCGCTGGCAACAAAGGTGAATACACCCTTGTTGAATCTAACCTGACATGCCTGATATCTGTGTCTGTTAGACACACCCATCTGGGAAGGGCAGGCGCTTTAAAAAAATACTTGGCATTTGATTGGACGAAACTGTGAAACAGCAAAAGTCGTGCACGTGCCTCGTTTAAAGTCGCTGAACGTTCGATTCTGTCCAGAACACCGTGAGTCTACAGTACTGTAGCTCTCATTGCAACGCCACATCCACGAAGGTGAGTTAAGTGTGATGACGTTGAACTCGAGCGTGCGGTTCGAGTTGGTGGTAGAGACGGATGAAGCGATAAAAACAGTCGCAGCGTCGCTGATTGGATAATTGCACTCACTGTCAAGGTTACCAGCCAACAAGTAGAGCCAGCTGAGTAGAATGATGGCTGTGAGACTTGCCACCAGCAGCTTGATGCGCCCACGGCACAGCAGGTGCATGATGGGATAGGCAGGGGTGCTAGGGAGGGAGGGGGGGGGGGGGGGGGATGGGATTCAGAGGGGTTTCAGGTGGGGTTCAATCCTTCATTGGTACCCTGCGACATCCTTTCATCTGCAAGGAGAGAAGAAAGTTCGGTCAGCTCATCCAATCCAGAAAAGCATCTGTACACAGCAGTTCTTTAACTGAGGCAGCAACCTGGTCAACTAATACCAACACAAATTCCTTTTAGAACATAATGTAATATTTTACTTTGAAGAAGAAGAAGACAAGAGAACTCCACTTGATATAGTTTGTGTTTGTCATGTCAGTACATTTCAGCACATCTCATTAGTCCACAATTAAATCATCTCTTCTTCCTCTATTCATCACATAGGGAATGTCTCGCTTTGAAGATTCAGTAGGCATCTTAGACGTGGTAGAAAACATTTAAATGTGAGTATTCAACATTGAGCCACAGTGGTGTCAGACACTGTGCAAATGAGATGAAATTAACTGAAATCCTTACAATGTAATTAAGGTGGTTGAGCTAAACAATAAAAAAAAAGGATACTTGTCAGGACCACTGTCAATCTATCAACCCTCCCTGATCTTTTTTATATTTCTGCCCTCATGTGTGATTAAGTTGATTGCAGTAAGAGGCAGGTCTTTACAATGCGATCACTGATTGATTAATTAACCCCAAATCACACTAATTAGATGGTATAAATAGGCCTATCATGCCAATATGCAAAAAACAAAAAGTGTGAGGCAGATTCTGGTCTTAAAGGCTCAATCCGATATGCTGTAAATGTCAATGTTCCGCCCCACGTACTGTGTGTACTGTAAACTACAGTATGGTAATACAAACACTGCAGAAGGTTTTCCTGTGATGTTAGTTTTGTTTTGTATCTTCTATATTTAGATACTGATTTGTGTCTCACGTTTTTCAGGAAAAGTTTGAAATTATAACAGATTACATTTGACTAGAGACAGTTGATAATTTAACTGGAGATTGTTTTTCAACAACAAATACAATGATAGTTATCATGGGAAAACAGAGCACGTATTTTCACGAGAAACCAATTGTTGTTAAATTATTCAGGAATTATAAACCAAGACTAATGGCATCTATGTGGAAAAAATATCAATATATTCCTAAAAAAAATGTACTCGACCTACAAATTTGAAAGAAATAAGATAGAGAGATTTGAGTCTTTTGAAGTAGGACAAATAATTGACTTTCACACCTTTGCAAACAGCAAGAGGCTTTTAGATTACTACAGAAGAGAAACATATTGCTACATAAAAGACAAAACGGAAGAAAGGTTATTTTACCTGTTTTATATTTTATTTAGTAGACAGAAGCCTTCAATTATCTGACTTGTGCCAGGGCAATCAATCTACATGTGCCTTTAGGGATTTTTGTTTTATTTATTTAAACACAAGGTAAAAAAAATACTTTTTTCTATTGGGTTGTCTATTATTTTGACTTACATGAACGTCTAATCATATTTTAGGCCATCTTTATATAGACATTCATACAATTCTAAATGGTTCACAAACATTCTAGCACCAATGTAAAATCAGTTACGGGCTAGCAAAATGCAAGTTGGACAAAACAAGTCTGTCAGTTTGACGGATATGGCAAAATGCAATTTATAATGAATCTACGTACAAAATGTACAAATGTACAAAAATACTGTGAATATTATACTATTATACTATATTAGTTATTTATTCCAAACTACAAGTTTAAACCCAGGTAGAACTGCATGCAGGTTCTGCCTTAACTCGGCATTTAGGCAAAAGACAAACAGTCCGCACAGATGATATACGAAGCGATTATAAAGGTTTAAATGCAGCGTACATCACTAAGAGCAAGGAAAGGTGCTGAGACGAACAGAGGAGAAGAGGAGAAGAGGAGCAATGTGTGACGCAGGAGAGGGGCAAAGACGATTGGAGGCGCTGCGCTGGGCACATTTGGGACGCGGGATGCGGAGGTGTACACGCCTGTTAGTCCCTTATAAACCCAGAGAGGATATAAAGGCGAAGAGAGACGAGGCCGCTAAAGAGGCTGTTTAATAGGCAGCTTCTGTCGTTTCTGCAGTAGCAGCACAAAGCGCTTGCACTCCTGGTTTGTAATTGCAGCTGTAAAAACGAGAGGGTCAGCCCGCTGGAAAAGGGCTGCAGCTGGGCACAGCCTCCTTAGTCATCTAATCAGAGATGGGAGTGAGACTGGGACCAGTGAGGGGGAGGAGGCGGTTAATGAAGGACTGGGAGTAGATGGAAGATCTTCTAGGCTCTGACTTTGCCGTGATATCAGCCTGGACATAGTTTCACTTATTCAGTCCAGTGAGTCTCACCATTCAGTTTTGGGTGCGGGCATGCTTTAGGAGCAGGTTAATTAAGGCGGTGTCTTTTATTTCCATGTGAAATTTGGGCCTGTAAAGCCTTTCGAGACTGTAACGTGATTACGGGCTATAAACTTGACACAACAATATCTATACCTTGTTAAAACAAGACATATTTTTACACTTAAAATAGCTTGGTTCATAGCCTGTGGCTAACACTTCTTCTCGTTCTTCTGTTGCACTAGTGGAAACATAAACACTCGCTTGTAACCATCATCACAACCTGGCTAAAATGAGGAGACTGGACTGCCTAATAATAATCACAGCCCCCCCCAGACGGGTCTTGCCAAGCCCCCCCAAGAAGGTCCTGACCTCTGTCTTGACCCCCCCCCCCCCCCCTGAAATAAAAACGCTACAGAGTGTCCGCATGCCTTCTAAAACATTTCCATAGAAGGACAAGGGAAGTGTGTCCACGGCCATCTTTTCAGCAGTTTTCGTCAATCAAAAGCGGATCCCAGTGGAACGTATGATAATGTAATTAAGGGCTGTAAGCAGGGCGATGGTCCTGTGGTCTGGGTCATATGAGCCAAAGTCCCAATTGGAAGTGAAAGGCACTGTGGCTAATGGAGAGGGAGATCGCACTGATTAAGGACTAATCAACTGGGGTCTTCCTGCATCAGGGGCTGTGATAAGGGCGGAGGCAGCTAATCAACTCCTCTCTTGACCCAAGCTTACAAATTCATTCGTTTCTCTATATTTCAGTGCTCCATAATTTGCACTCCTGTGCACGGGCGTTTGTGCGTACACACACACACGCACGTGCACGCAAACACACACACAATGAGAGTAAGACAAACCTCAAACACTTGATACATCAGAAAATTCTCTCTGTCTCTCTCTCTACACATTTGTAAGACAATCTCTATTAACACATATTGTCATGAGTGACAGCGCGAAAATAATCTACTGGGGTCTGGAACAACAAGTCATGTGTCCACAAAAACCCTATCAGACAGATTTATTTAGTTATTTTATTATCTCATTCATGTACACACAATTAAGTCACGCTAGTACAATTATAGTTTGGTTTATAGCACAAGAACAGTACAAACTGATTTCTTTTTTTTTTTTTTTACATCTTCATATTCTTATCCCCAATGAAGCCTTCCTTCCATAAACAGACAGCTATAATGTTACTGCAGCACTCGTATGGCTGTCATAAAACACCCACGCCATTCTCTGAGACCTGAAGCTTAAAACCACCTCACAGAGGCTGTAAAAATTAACCGCTCACTGTATTCTACTGTGGAAGTGTAACTTCTGAAAGACGTTTTAACCGTATATTTATCCAGTGTCTGAAAGACAGGTCCACTTCCATTATAGCCTTTGTTGTAGTGTTAGCTCAATAAAACCTCAAATTAATTACCCATTCGGTCTTTTGAGTTGAAAACACAATGCATTTATAGTTATGAATATCTTGCCACATTGTCTGACACCTTACATATGTGCTGCGTCATCGCATGTTTGTAGTGTGACTTTCCATGTAGCTGTGTTTTTATTTGTTGAGGAACACAGTCGCCTATGCCAACTGCTGCTGTATTGGCGCTTTACACATTTAAAACTGACTGGTATATTTGTTTGTTCTGCGTTTTCAAGCCACGACAGTTAATGACCACATTATGCACATACTGTTGTTGTTCAACTGTGAAAACATGTTGCCTCCACGGATGAGGAGGGCATTGATTATGCAATAGCTGCGTGGTGGTTGAAGAGGAAAGTGCTCCTCAAACACACTCCAGGTATTTGTGCACGCGCACAAACGCGCACACGCACACACACACGCACACACACACACACACACAGATGAAACAAGGTACTGTACTGAGAGGGAGGGGAGTTGAGAAAGAGAAGAAATTGGGTGGGAGGAGTAAAAACAAAGTGCAAGAGCGAGAAAATACATATATTGTTACACAAGGCTGTTTCAAATATGAATTCCCAGCCCTCTGAGAGAACTGGGGTCGCTTGAACTCTATGCACCCATAGGGAAATTAAATCAAAAGGTTATCCTCGGTCAAGAACGCTAATCCTACCTCAGCTTACACTGATAGATCACAAAGCATGCAACAGCCCACACAACCCCCCCCCCCCCCCCCCCTCCCCCACACAGACCACCGACTCCCACCTCCCAGAAGATTAAGCAAAGAAAAGCATGGTTGACCCGGACGATAAAAAAATAAATAACAGTTGTGCCTTGTGTTGCATTTGCTCATCGTCTCTTGTAAACCGTGCTGTCCATGTGTGGTTTACGCACCGTCAACAATTTGGTCACATTAAAACACAATAAAAGAAAACAGTTTGGCTGACGAGGTAGCTAAGCAAAGGCAGTACAACATAAACAGATAAGATAAGGTCAGCAGTATATGGGAGATTATGAAAAAGCTCTGATGAAACAATGACAAACAGAGTGAGGCGTACAGTACGTGTGGAGCAAAACGTACAACAGGCGGATTAATCCTGTGCCACAAAGACTCCATTCTTTGTGCTGGGAAGGGGAGGGGGGTAAGAAGATATGAGGGACAAGGTCTCGAATATACATCCTACTCCTGGACGCACTACAAATATGCCTCCCTACCGCCTACATTTCCTCACATCCCCCCCCCCCCTCTCTCTCTCTCTCTCTTTCTCTCTCAACCTGCTCCCACCCCAGAGACCTGGTAGATTAATTGAATGGAACAAAAACATACAACTTAGTATGAAAAACCACGTATGAATATTACCATAATTACATGTAAACATGTAAACAACACACAGATGCACACAAACCCACGGTACCGCACAAAATGTAGGCTATTCATAAGCTGAAAAGCACTCTATAGAGAAGCAAGCAAACACATACATGGCCACCTATACACACAACTGAAAAATGAAACACTTACGTGTAGTCAAGAAACAAACAGACAGATAAAAGGTGACCTAGTAACCAACTAACTTTGCTCTGCTTTCCCACCTCCGGGCAGGCTTCTCTCCAAGCGCGAGTGTACAGATAATGCGTGGAAAGAGGTCAAAGTTTAGCTGTTCAGCAAAGCAAACCCGGGTGTTTTCTTGCCCCTCTGCCTGGCCGGAACTTTCCCCCGCTAATACTCCCCTGCTTACAGATCGAGTCTCCTCTGTGCACCAGGCGGACCTCTCCCTCTCTCTCTCCCTCTCCCTATCTCTCTCTCCCACTCCCTCTCCCATACTCAGACTTTGTTCCCAGCGTTTCACCTCGTTCCTTCCGTCCCTTGACTCCTCTCCTCCCACTACCTCTCCCCTGGTTCATTCAACAAACACGGCCAGGAGCGCCTCCGCCTCCCGAGGGATTGGGTCTGATTTCACCACCCCCCCCCACACACACACACACAAACACCAACCCTCAGACTCCCCGAGGCTTTTACTCCCAGTTCAGCTCAGTGACGAGGTCGGGCAGGAGAAAGGCGGAGGGAGGGAAGACGGTAGGAGAAAAGGAAAGGTGAGGCGGAACACGAGGGGTATCCGTTTACACTCCATTATCCCCCCCCCCCCCGCCACAAAGAGAGAGGGGCGTCGAGGCATCGGAATGCAACGTCGTCGTTTATCCGTGCCCAGAGGGCGTGAAGTCAAATCCCAAATTAACATGTAATCACGCTGGATAATTAACGTCAAGCTGTGAGAGTGCATGCAGGAACACATACGGTGTGGTGCGGTGGGTGGTGGTTCCTCGCTCCTGCAAACCATGCAGCCCAGTGCAGGTGGGGGGGGTGGGGGGGGGGGGGGGGGGCAAGCGAG
>JAODTR010063365.1:0-16610 GCA_025399935.1 Amblyopsis rosae
GAAGTTTGGGGTCCCTTGCTGAAGCTGCTGCCCCCGCGACCCGACTCCGGATAAGCGGATGAAGATGGATGGATAATTGGCTAATAGAGGGACTGTGCCACTATATACAGTAAACCATGTGTGTGTCTTGTTGCAGTGTTCAGCACAATGTGGCCTGGGTCAGCAGATGAGAACTGTACAGTGCCTATCCTACACGGGTCAGCAGTCTCACGAATGTACAGAGTCCCTCCGACCCCTCCCAATGCAACAGTGCGAGAGCAAGTGTGACGCCACCCCTATCTCCAATGGCGATGGTGAGTTCACCACAGACACACACACACGTTTACACCGGGGGCTGTGTTGGTCTACCATCCAATACCATGTCTCTTGAAGAGATGTACACATGTACTGTATGAGCACGACATTTATGCCACTTTTACACAAAGCATCAACTCTCAAAATGTCTCCATCATCAGATGCTGTCTTCTACTATGACCTAAACATGCTTGCATGACATACTAAGCTTACATGCTGCCAGCTACATTAATCTTCCCTGCATTGCTGGCTTAAAGCAAAACAAATCAATCTCCATATACACTTACACATTCAGATGCATTGAGAAAAGCTCTTCGATTGGCCTGAATGGAAAAGGTGACCAGAACTTGCAGGCTGGCTAATTGGATTAGCTGTAGTCTAATAAGACATTTAGAAGTAATAACTGTCCAGCAAGGTGGTAGAGACCAGTTTATGAAGAATCTTTACAACTGGTTTTTACTGGTGTATTGATGCACAGGACTGAGTATACCACTTTGCATTATGCTGTTGGACTTTAGTGGAGAACACATGCTCTATCAGTGTGCGTGCGTGCACTTTGTCAGTCTTGGTTACTGAGAAGTGTAGCTGAGAAGTAGTACACAGTAGAGGTCTTACAGAGGATGTTCAGATGCAGTAAGCTGCAGCTCACCATTTAATTAAGAACCACAGAATCAATTTAGTACACATTGCTATATACTGTGTATTTCTGTATTCAGTGGTAGTATTTTGACCCAAGTATGTTGTTCCATAAGTACTGCAGTACTCTGTGTAGACAACAGGGTATTTCTAGATGTAGTTTAATTAACTGAGCAGAACTTTAGTCTAATCACTGTGTATCTTGGTTGAGAATAATACTTCATGCAAAACTTGTGGGGACCCACTTTTCATAGATCTACCCCTAGTGGCCAGAAATGCCTACTTTAATCAATTTGGCGCATTATTTTGCTGTTATCACTGTTCCCATGTCTCCCTCTACAGAATGTAAAGATGTAAACAAGGTGGCCTACTGTCCGCTGGTGCTGAAGTTCAAATTCTGCAGTCGTGCTTACTTCAGACAAATGTGCTGCAAGACTTGCCAAGGCCACTGACACCCGAGGACAGCAGAGATTGAGAGAGGAATAAAGGATAAAGGACGAGAGAAAACAAATGGGAAAAACTTAAAGATTGTGGAGCCGTGGAAAAGGCACATATCGTAGCAAGATAATACCATCAGTTATGTTGGTCCCCCCCCACCTCCCCAAAGGCATGCCATGGCCACCAGGGGGTCCTGCCCCGCCTCCACCTTATCCCACCCTCCGTCCAACCACTACTCCACCCAACCCTCCTTCCAACCACTATTCAACCAGGCACTTTCATTTCTCACTTCTGTGAAGTGTACTATGGAAGATTATAGTAATTTTATGTTTATAATAATAATTAGTATTAGTTTTATCATCTGCCTTGTTTTATGTACTGTATAAGGTGCAGGACACAACACACACAAGGAATAATAATTAGTATTAGTTTTATCATCTGCCTTGTTTTATGTACTGTATAAGGTGCAAGACACATCACACACAAGGATATAGGAATAATGTCTCCGGCCGGCAATATGGAATTCCGGAGAGGTTTTTTTTTTCTTTTTCCTAAAATGTCTTGTACAACTGTGATGGTGCTATCTGAAACTGTTGCATTCGTGCACTTGTGTAAATGTTTTCACCAAATATTTCAGACACAAATTCCATCAGTGTACTGTATATTTAAATGTAAAATTCTACGTAGTTTTGTCAGAGAAGGGAATGTATTTCATGTTATATTCAAGATTGCTGTAGATATTTTGCAGTTACTGAAGGAAGGATATACAGTGCATCTGGAAAGTATTCACAGCGCTATTATGTATACATTTTGTTATGTTACAACCTTATTTCAAAGTTAATACAAAATTCAAAAAAATTAATAAAAAAATGACGTACATAAGTATTCACAGACTTTGGTCAACACTTTGTTAAAGCACCATTGGCAGCAATTATAACCTCGTCTTATCGATGCTACAAACTTGGCACACCTACTTTTGGGAAGTTTCTCCCGTTCTTCTTTGCAGGACCTCTCAATCTCCATCAGAGAGTCCTGGTGATTCCAAACCTTTCATTTGATGGCGGCCACTGTTCTCATTGGGACCTTCAATGCTGCAGAAATCTTTCTGTAGCCTTTCTCTATGCCTCTATACAATCCTGATGTCTACAGACAATTCCTTGAACTTAATGCTCGCTCTGACATGTACTGTCAACCGTGGTACTTTTATAGACAACTGTGTGCTTTTTCAAATCATGTCCAATCAACTGAATTTGCTACAGGTGGACTCCATTGAAGTTGAACCAAGAAACATAAGGATCAATGGAAAAAGGATGTGCCTGAGCACCATATTGAGTGTCATGGCTGTGACACTCAATATGGTGCATGCATGTGATTTTCTTTCTAAATGTGCAAAAAATTTAAACAAATGTTTTCACTATGTGTAATAGTGTGTAGAATTTTGAGGAAATAAATAAATAAATAAAGGCCGTAACAAGTAGCGCTGTGAATGCTTTACGGATGCACTGTATATTAAATACGGTCTTAGTAAAGCACAAGGAACAATAAAAAAATAAAAGGGCTGGAGAGCTCAAATGTAATGCCTCGTTTGTAGAACATCCAAAAAATAAAAAGTGATAGGTTGTGCTTGGCCACTGCTTTGATTCAGAACATGTTAAAGAACTAATAATGTAGAGAAAAATAAACTAAAGAAAATGCACCACTCGTACGACTTACTCCCTTGTTTTGAAATAGGCATGTTATTTACCATTTTCCTATTTTGACTAATGAAATGGAGTATTCAGAGTTAGTAAAAAAATATCTTCCTTGTCACGGTTAATTGTAGTCATGTCAATGTATTTAAATCCGCTTTACCTTACACACAAAATATATGCTACTGGTTATGAAGTTTTAAATTTCTAAATTATAAAGTTTTTTTTCATTGCTTTTTCTTTCTCCATCCAGCTGCATTTTATCTAGTGCTGTCACTATTAATAATTCCATCATCCGGTTATGTAACATTCTGCTTGCATAGAGGGTCTCCAAAAGGAAATGGCAACAAAACCTTGGATTTAGGATGATGTAAATCCTTTATTTTGCTGCTGCTACTGTGTTGTAGCCACCAGTAATCTCTGTTATATACTGATCGTAGGGGGACTGAACCTAATCATGTACCAATGAACCTATTCACAGGCTAGTTTATCCTGGATACAATTAAAAATCTGTTGAACAGTTGAACAGCCTGGGATGGGAAACCTCTGGGAATATTTGGAAGATTAGCTCTGGACAAGGAGACCCCAGAATGACATCTAAACATGCAAGCAAAAAATGAGAAAGGTCATATGACATATTTTATATTCAATATTAATGTTGTTACACTGTTACTATTTTATGCTAATTTATTGTGTCCACTGCATGCAAACTATTTAGATGTAAAACATTGCAGTTTCCACAGAAAATAAATTCATGCAATAACTGCAGCTTCTAAAGATATTTATCATAGATGAATTATTCCCCCCTCTCTGGGAACCAGAGGCTGGCTTTGGGGACATGGAACGTCACCTCACTGTGGGGAAAGGAGCCAGAACTTGTGCAGGAGGTGGAGCGCTATAGATCTGGTGGGGTTTACGTCTACGCACAGTCATGGTTCTCTTGGATATTGGGATTTTGGCTACTCATCACCCTCTCCCTCACCCCCTCTAATGCACTCACCAAACCACATTCCACCACACAGAGCACAGAATGTACTCGGTGATGTGCTCTGGGTCCCCTGCTATTATATCAAATCCAAATATTTACAAGCTCGGGCCCAGCATCCCTGTGTTGATTAGAAAGAGAAGGTTTCGTGCATGTAACCCATAAAGCAAACGTCTAATCTTGAATGTCATGGACATTCATGACAAACATGAGCTAACAGAACACCATGGAGAAATACCATTATGGTAAGTGCCCTGAAAAGAGATTGTAGGATTGCACAACGTAATTGAGAAAAAGTAGACTTAAAATTCATTATATCTATAAACAAAGCCTTGGAAACTTCAATGAGTTACGCAGGGCCAGACAGCACCATTTATCGGGACTGACCAATAAGAATATTAACACACCTTATTTGTTATGGTTGTTATGGTTAACAGTTCGACATCTTAAAGCATCTACTTGCTGTCTTGACACAATGCCATCAGACTTTTTTTAAACAATTCTTAACTCCATATTAATGGACCTACAGGAAATAGTTAATAGCTCTCTGCAATCAGGAATCTTCCCAACGTCATTAAAAAAGAGAACACTGGATGCATCTAACTTTATAAGAATGGTTAGGATCCGAATACATTTCTATGTTTGAAGAATACCAACCGAGCAGGGCTCTTATATATATTAGTTTGTACAGCCTAGAGTCCAAACGAAACACGGAGAAGCTGCGTTTAGCACTTATGCTGTCCACATTTGGAATAAATTACCAGAGAATCTTAGACATGCCCCAAATATAGCAAGCAGTGGAATAGGGGGGAAAACACCAGCGGCTACCAGATCAGATAGGAGATATAATCCAGCGTCTCTTCCCAGTTGGGTAACATCATGTCAATGCCACGCTAAACTGAGCTCTGCAGGCTGATTGACCATGTGGTGTTTACCAAAATACATATAATAATTCTGTTGGCAGCTAAAAGGTCAATTAAATCATGGATGCAGTGATGTGACTGGTGTGTACAGACTAAATGTATTCAATGCAGACACAGTGATGTAATCCATGTGATGAGAAAATAGCTACAAAAACATGCGGGCCTGAAATATGACATATTACAATTAATGTAATTAAACAAATGTGAAGTATGTCTGGTGTATTGTCATTATTTGGCGTAATGAGATGCAGATTAATAAGCAGTGTTCATATATTTGTATAATTGTCTTTCATGTTAAGTAACGAAGCAAATTCACTACTACATTTTCCAAAGTTGACACGCAAGTTATGTTAAAATTGTTTATTTTACCTTGTTAAAACTATATCATAACCTAGCTAGAGCTCAACATTTAACACAAAAAACTTAAAAAGTCATACTACTTTGACGATTTTAGCAGGAACATTCATTCTTTAAAACATGGCCCAGGTACAGGTGAATTGGAATGTTGAGCTGGGAGTAACGTGCTGACTGAACAGTATTAGTTTGTCTACTGTGAAGCTGTAAATTTGATTTATGGTAGCTAATAATTATTTAAGAAATGCAATGGCTACATTGTCTCTCACACAATGTAGCCATTACTTTGTGCTTCCTCCCCATGCTCCTCTATTTCGTCAGTGGTCTCATGCTGCTCGTTCTCATCTGCTGGCGTTCTTTTACAGATAGAACAACAAAACACATTCAGGCAGAATTAACCTGCTTGATAATTACCTCTATCTTTCATAGACTGAAGTTGAAGTCCTCTTGTGTGGTGGTATAGGGAGGGGAATGCATGGTAGCATATTATAAATTGTGTTACATTTAACACAAATGAAAAATGAAATGCAGGTAAAGAGGCCTATGTCATGTTACTTTGTATCCATCCACTTGCCTATGTTGGCAGGATTTCTGAATGTGCCACGAACGACATCGATGCCCAATGAAGGATGCCTTTGTGCCATGCCTCCCCGCCCTCAAACTCCCTTGCCAGAATGCTCTCATTCAGCACGCCTCAAACTACACCATGCGTAGTTTGAGGCCATTGTGCCACGACGTTAATTTTATTTATCATGACTGCAAACTGACTGGACAGATCTCATTTTGGTCTTTTGTGGAGTAGCAGTTTTATGAAATGCCATCCTTATTTAGTGAACAGTCATGGATTTGATGATATTTCCACAGTCGCCCTCTATGGGAGCGGCGTAGGCGGAACGGCTACCGCGAGTTCAATGAACTCAAGCGGCAATGGCCTGAACAGCAACCTAAAGGGAGGAGCTGGGCTGTCCATATATGCTCTGGGTTGAACTCCAGATTGCTGTGTTTCAGCAGTACAAATGCAGAGGTTGATGGCAGACCCAGCGAAGCTCTAGAACCACTTCTGGTGCACAACACAGTGTTACATTTGAAAGACTTTGGCTGTGCCAACCTATTCGATCAGAATAATTGCATTTAATTTCAGAAACAGACATACAGACTTAAGATGCAATAAAAAACACATTTGGCAATGATAAATTATGGCTACTTCACTATTACCTATAGCAAAGCTATAATAATTTATAATCTTACCATATCACGGTGTGAACCATAAAAAGCTGTAAAAACAAAGAGAAAAGGACGATGAGATGCCTAAAAGATGAAAAGCATCTGTTGATTATAGTGCTGGAAACCCGCTAGAATTCCTAATCGTTATCCTGTCATCAGCCGCGAGTGGTCAAGCAATAACAAACAAAAACTATCACAGAAAAAAACCACTGAAAAAGAATAAACAAAAAAAATGGAAAAAAGAAAAGCATTATTTTTCTAAATTGATTTACACAATGATGTCAATCACCTCTTCAAAAATGCAAGCTAAGTTATATAGCAGTTTGCTTACGGTATTTGCAGTTAAAAAGCCAATACCAGCATGGAGGGAGCTACAACCAAGGGGTCAGAAGTTTGGAGGTATTTTGTGCTTTGCACGCCAACAAGTTCGCAAGTTTGCAATATCTGCAAAGCCAATGTATCGGGGGTGTTGGTAGCACTGCAAAATCCATCCATCTTCATCCGCTTATCCAGAGTTGGGTCGCGGGGGCATGGGCTCTTGCAGGGGACCCCAAACCTCCCTTTCCCGAGCCACATTGGAAAGCTCTGTTCCCAGGCCAGGCCAGTGTGGCGATTAATCTCTCCACCTAGTCCTGGGTCTTCCTCAAGGCCTCCTCCCAGCTGGACGTGCCTTCGAGTTCCGCACGGATAGCTGTGCACCCTATCTCTAAGGGAGAAGCCACCCACCCTCCTGAGGAAACCCATTTTGAAAATTTGGTGGGGCACATTCATAATATGATGATCTAATAGTTGGGTTGGGTACATTTCAGTTTTATGTTCATAGTATTTTGCAAATAAATTAAAAAACTTTACAATAATGCATTTTTATTCAATATTTTAAAAACGCCACCTACCACGGTTTCACACAAATCCAACTATAATATATAAAGAAAATTTCATGAAAGTTGCTGGAGATATCTAGTTTAAAATGTACTCAATTACTTTTACAATCCCTTATAGCAGTCAGTGCTATCATTAGTTTTGAGTACACTACATTTTTGATGGTCCCTTAGACACAGGCAACTGTCAACTGCTTGTCCCTCCTGTTAATTACCACAATAACCATTATTTATATAACTCCATTACTAACCATTACAATCAAGATTTTGTGTGATTTTGTGACATGACAACTCTTCTGTTCAGATCAAATTAACCCCCACAACTTAAAATCAAGAGAAGAGTTTTAAACTAAAACTTTATTCATCTGTTTGCTTCTTCTAAAGTATATCATATGTAGCTACAGCGTGTAATGTGTGTCCACTCAAGTGTAGTGTCCACTCAATGTGGGTGGAGTTTGTCCATGGTAACAAGTCATAAGACCTGCATTCTTGCACTTTACAAATTTGTGGTGCTTTTTTGCAACTGCCCATACATGTAGAGACCAGGATGACGTGCTTACCTAGGAACTTAATAGTAGTATCTATTCTGATCGCAGTATTGTCGTTTTGTAATTTAAGATATTTATTTGTCCTAAGATCAATTATAAGCTCTCTGGTCTTCTTAAGGGATAGATATTTTGACACAGCTAAGCTATTCACCTCACCTCTGTATGCTGTTTCGTCGTTGCCTGTAATAAGTCCTAATAGTAGTATCGTCTGCGAATTTTTCTATTTGATGGATATTTAGTCACAGTCAAGTATACAAACTATAAAGCAGCGGACTTAAGCAGCAACCTTGAGGGGCGCCAGTGTTCTAAAGCGGTAGAATAATTAGTACCAACTTTTACTGCCTGGATTCTGTGAGGAAGTCCTGTATCCACCTGCAGATCGATAGGCCAAGCTAAGTTTCGATAGAATAGATCTAATTGTCTAAAGGTCTAATTGTGTTAAAAGCACTGCTGTAATCAACATTTTAACATAAGCATTTTTCCTCTCCAGATGCCTCAATGTTAGTGGTATTGGGAACAACAGAAACTCAAGCCACATAAAATCACAGAACGGGGTCAGCGCTAGGGATGTACATTTTGACTGCTTGAGTACCCGAAAGAGAAAACTAGCGACTACTCGAGTATTTGTATTCTGGGCCTGGGGAAATTAAATACATCAGAAATCTAAAGAATGTACAAGGCAATGTCAGTTTTTTAATTTGAATTTGCGCATTCCATTTTATGGCGGAAAATATCCGAACAAATCTGCCTTCTGTTTGGTCAGACTGCATGTCCAAAACTATGGCAATGAGTTGTTTGGAACCGGACTACCTACCATTGCAGTACAATGTTCTATGTACTAAGTTACTTAACCTATTTTAATAAATTGAGAGATTTTAATTAATTAACACATTTATTTGTGCGTTGTCATCATCGAACGTGACCGTGCATTGCTGTCAGCACATCTTTCTGCAGAGTCAATAGCTACATACCGCCAACGTTAGCTCAAGAGCAGTTTGTAGAGGGCTTCATGGAATGGGTTTCCGTGATCGAGCAGTTGCATCCAAGCCTTACACCATGTGCAATGCAAAGCGTGGTGTATAGCATGCCGACACTGGACACTGACGACTCTGACGATTCTCTGTCTGGCAATTCGATGGGCGCGTTTGGGTTTGGTGGTTGCCAAGGAGAACGGTACTTGCCTACATTGTGCCGTGTAAAGTTTGGTGGAAGGAGGATTTGGTGTGGGGTTGTTTTACCGGTGTTGTCTTTAGTTTCAGTGAAAGGAACTGTTAATGCTTCAGCATGCCAATTTTGGACAATTTCATGCTCCCAACCTTGTCCTACCCAACAGTTTGGGGATGGCCCCTTCTTGTTCCAACATGACCAAGTGCACAAAGCAAGGTCCCTAAAGACATGGATGAACGAGTATGATGTGGAAGAACTTGACTGGCTTGCACAGAGTCCTGTCCTCAACCCGATAGAACACCTTTGAGATTAATTAAGAGTGGAGACTGTAAGCCAGGTGCTCTCGTCCGACATCTGAGCCTGCCCTCACAAAAGCGCTTCTAGAAGAATGGTCAACAAATCCCATGAAAATTCCTAAACTTTAACGATATAACCCCAAATTTTAGACATGCTTTGGGATTTTTATTTGTTGGTATTTAAGGAATTTGGGTGTTATTTTCGACAAAGCTACGTGTTTTGTCATGTCAAATCTGTGGTTCGTTCCTGTTTCTTCCATCTCAGGAACATTGCCAAAAATAAATCGACCATGGACAGGTTGTAGTCGGTCTATTACTCCTGTGCTTCATTGGCTTCCTATCAGTTTTAGTCAATTTTAAAATCTTGGTCATTACAAACAGAGCCTTGCACAGTCAAGCACCTATTTACATTTTGGATTTATTACATCCAAATACTTCTGGTCGGTCTCTGAGGTCCTTCTAGACCTGAGAGCCTGTGGCCGCTTTTTAAAAAACAGCTCATCTTTTTCGACAAGCTTTTATTTAGCAACATGGTACTTTTTATTTTGTATGGTGCAGGATTTTTTTTTATTTGCATTGCTTTGACTGTACAGCACTTTGTGACCTTTGTCTGTGAAAGGTGCTTTATAAATAAACTTAATAAATATAAAATATAAAATAAACATTTTAAACGTTAGCCCAGTGTATACAGTGTATAAAACAGTAGTTTATCTTCTGACGCTTATAGAATCATAACTTAATATTGTTCTTTTGGTCAGTGATTGTCTAAAAAGATCCTGTCCTATTCTGGATTTTTAGATACTGTATTCACGCTGATTCCTTGGTTTACTATGCAGGTTCAACCTTTTCCTGGGTTGTAATGTATTATTTATATAGGGTTCACCAAATAAATGTTGCAACTATCTTGCCAATTTTTATTTTCTTTTGGTAATTTGTTACTTTTGCTTTGCCACCATGGCACATATGCCTCTGTGGTATTCCCTCTTCTCCTGTGTAAAGCGAGAGTATTCACTGCTAGGGGGAATGCACATAGCATATGCTCTTAGGTGAATGACAACTCCAAAGATTTTTAAAGCACAAAGTACTGAAATTGTGAATTTTCAACATGGACTATATAAGCCATGAATACTTATGACCAATAACTGACGATCGTTAACCATTCATCAACCGTTAACTGACTGCGGCCGAATGCCAGACATAATCAGTTGAGCCGTGCTGGTATAATATCATAAAAGCTGCATGAAGCTTGTAGAACTACAAACATTCTAATGCATTGAAATAAATAAGCGTAACAGTAACAAATATGTTACAAGCTAAGCAACACCAACGTTCGATTTTTACTTTGTTTGGGACAGTCACAATTCACACTGTAATCCTGTAATACACTGTAATTCACACTGTAATCGAGGATTATTCATCGACTGTCACAACAGTCGATATTAGCTGGATTTATACTGTCCTGTAGGCTAGCCGCTAGCATAATAGTTTATATGCTAGCGGCATATAAATTGCTAGTCCGCAGCAACTTGTCGCTATTTACTCCAAAATCAGGTTGTATATAGACAACAATTATGACAAGGATGGTGGTGCATCAAAGGTAATTATAAATATAATATACATATCTTACAATAGCAAGCTAATTGTAAGTTGTAAGTTATGTTTGTTTTGTGTGTGGAGCAAAAACATTTGCAAATAAAGATGAGCAGCAAATATAATTTATTCTGAAGTAAAAGATAGGTTACATGTTTTTAATGGATATCAATGATAAAGCAAAAAACAATACAAAGCCAAAGGAAAACAGCATTTTCAAAACCACAGATCAATACAGATGTCAGAAGAGTATAGAAAGCTCTCCAGGTAGTATGGTGGGTTTAGCAACCTCTAACCAAATATTAAGCAGCCTAAAAAAGGTCTGGTTGTGGAGCGGAAGGAAAATGGAGAGTGAAGGTCACATGCAACAACTACTCCAGTCACATGGACATTTTCTTTTGACATTGTGTGACGTGACCTCATATCTTGGCCTTCTTTTCCTTCATAATCTTCTTGCTCTCCTCTCTCCTGCGTTTGTTGACAGGGTTGCGTGGATCGTAGATTTCAAAAGTGTCCTCGTCCTGCATGTTGGCATCTTTCACTTTTCTGGATTGCTCATCAAACTGAAGTACATGGGCCATCCTAAATCACAGAGAGGCAGACAGTTCAAAGCAGCGCAGTGGTGACTCCTCCAAGACTACAGAAGTTCAGCTTCCATTACAATTTAATAAAGATGTAAAGTACGGGCATCTAGTAAGAATACCCCCTGGGCGCCTCCCTTGGGAGCGTTATTGCAATCGCTTTACCGCACCGTGGTGACGAAAAGAAAGCTGAGCAGGAAGGCAACGCTCTCGCTCTACTGGGCAATTTTTGTTCCTACCCTCACCTATGGTCATGAAGGGTGGGTCATGACCGAAAGATCAAGATCACGGGTACAAGCGGCCGAAATTGGTTTCCTCAGGAGGGTTGCTGGCTTCTCCCTTAGAGATAGGGAGAAAAGCTCAGCTATCCGTGAGGAACTCGGCGTAGAGCCGAGTAGAGTACTGTATTCGCGTCGAAAGGAGCCGGTTGAGGTGGTACAGGTAAGGATGTCCCCTGGGCGCCTCCCTTGGGAGTTGTTCCAGGCACATCCAGCTGGGAGGAGGCCTCGGGGAAGACCCAGGACTAGGTGGAGAGATTATATCTCCACACTGACCTGGGAACGCCTCGGGATCCCCCAGTCAATGTGGCTCGGGAAAGGGAGGTTCGGGGTCCCCTGCTGGAGCCCCCGCGACCCGACTCTGGATAAGCGGTTGAAGATGGATTGATGGAGGTCACTATATCTTAAACCAGGAATAATCACTATTTGAAAAATGCAGATTTGACGATGCACTGTAGCGCCCCCTAGTGGTGTACAAGGCCCACATTTTTTATGCCTGTTTGGGCCTGTGGCCTTCTAATGACCAAGTTTGGAGGCAGTAGACCATTGCTAAGGCCTTTGTTTGATAGCGTGAACTTCATTGACCCCTAGTGGTCATATGGTTTGGACTACTAGCTCCTTACTACATGCTGTCACATGCCCTCTTGCTACACACCAAGTTTGATTCAGATATTTCAATGCATCCAGGATTATTAAGCTTTCAAAGTGTTGTGATGGAATAGCGGCCCCATAAGGCCGACATGCACCAAACTCTAGACGCCTCCTTTATGGGGTCTGGCAAAGAGGCATACCAAGTTTGGTGACCAACCAAAACAATGGCCTTACTGTGACCTCACTTCCTGTTTGGCGGCTTCGTTACCAACTTTGAGTGGATGTATCAGACAGACGGTTGGGTATTTTGGATTTCTTTTGATTATTAGATACTCATGGTCCACTGAACAAAATAGCATAGGTGTGGTATCAATACGTCAAATGGTTTATGAGGAGTAGAATTTTTTTTTTCTTTTTTTGTAGCCTGTTGTAGCCCACGAGAAGCTGCAACATATGACACCAATATTGTGAATATAGGACATATAGAATAGGAGATAGAGCAACTTGAAAAATGTGACTTTGACCTGATGGTGGCGCTACACGCCTGGTCTGATTGGTCCAATACTTATGAAATTTGCATTTGGGGAGGTCCTCCCCAAAATTGTCTAAACTGACCAGGCGGTTGGGCCTGGGCGGCAAATTTTCTCGGAATAATAATAATAATAATAAAGCTAACAAACACAATAGGGTGCCTACGCACCTTCGGTGCTTGGCTCTCTAATAAGAAAACGCACTATAACAATATTAACGGATTATAATAATTCAGATTTTAGGCGGAAATAACATGGAAATAAGAATGCAAGCTTAATTTATTGAAGACTCTTGCTAAATAGCAGTCAAACAGGGAATATATAGACAACTGGCTTGTGGCGGCCAAGCGTTCATAGCGACGTCGCTTTTTAGATCCTTCGATGTCGGCTCTTCCTATCATTGTGAAGCAGAATTCACCAAGCGTTGGATTGTTTACCCACTAATAGGGAACGTGAGCTGGGTTTAGACCGTCGTGAGACAGGTTAGTTTTACCCTACTGATGATGTGTTGTTGCAATAGTAATTATAGTAAAAGACACACAGACACACATTCTAATCTTTTACAAGTTTTGGTTATATTAGCATTGGCCATATGTTTAACAATAGGCTAAATATAGGCTAAATATATTTGGCAAAGGTGAGACAGCCCTCAATTTCAACAATATAGAAAACAACACACGCCTACTAAACGTTATTATTTAAACAGTTTTTTGAAAGCAGACATTTTACGGCGGTAAGTGAGTATCCAATCACAGGCCGCGTACATGTCACGTTTAACGTGAGGCCAGCTAGATGGCCTACTGTCAACAACTCGTGATCTGAATTGGCTATCGCAACTGTCTATCAACTGTATGTGCCCATTCACCTTACATTGCACAGATGCCCGCATTGTTGATTCTGAAGGCCTCAGGCAGATACAGCCCGGCAACACAAGCTAGCTGAATTCTGATTGGATAAAAACTATAACCTAAAAACAACACAAACATGAAGAGAATATTAAGAATTTTTTTATATATTTAGGGAAAGTAAATTCTAAATTAAATTAACTTTTATCAAATTATGATCATGATTTATTTTAGGCCAGCAGAGAAGGCCCTGCTGGCCCTGACGGCCCACCACTGACTGCTGACAAAACACTATGGGTTTGAATCAGCAAGACCATTGTTGCTGGCTGGTAAACATCCAACCAAGTTTGCGTGGCAGCGCTGGTGACAAACGCGCTTTGATATTTTGGAGCTGGTGCACGCGGCATACGCAGCCTGGCTATATTATATTAATATAGAGACTGTAGCTACTGTATAAGATGGTAAACTACTTACAGATTACGCACATCTGTGGGGTTGTCCATTCTTATTTAGTGCCAAAAGTTACACAACATTCACACATTGAGCATCAATATCTTTTAAAATAACGTGCATAACAAATCTGTTTGCATAGGCCTATTATTCATCTGAAGTCTAAGATCACCTCAAAAGGCAAATTTACGTGGGTTATTGTTATCAATAAATCGTGTTAAATGTGTAATTGTGACAAATGCCAGCGCTGACAGCTAAGGGACCGTCAACAAATTACTATGAAGAGTGATGAGTGCTGGCGGCTTAGTACTCACCATCCCTTATCGTCATCTTCTTCTAGCTCCTCAGTCTCCTCCACAGGGCCTTCAGAGATGGCCGATGACAGCTTGGACTTAAAACAATCCAGGAGAGCCAGTGTCTAGTAGACAGAGGCCCGTCATCATAAAATAGACCAAGAGCACTTCCACACAGCTATCCTTTGATGACCAACCAGAGCTCCTTACCTGTTCTTCTCGGCTTGATCCCTTCTTCATCTTCTGTTTCTTCAGCTCTTCGTACCTCTTCCTCCCCTCCAGATATTCTGCCACAGCCTCACTGGATGGCTTCTTGTCCCCTGCTGGGACTAGATCTGAGACATTTGAATAATTTGCTCATCTCATCATACAATCACAAATGTTTTTAACGTTACTTCTACCGGCAACTTTTTCATAGGAATCTCTGGTTTGCTCCTGCAGTTAGTGTTGTCACAATACTGAAATGTGTAACTTCGATACAATACTTTCAAAAATATCAATATTCAATACCATTTTCGATACCGCAGGGAAATATTTAAGCACTTAGCAACATGTACCATTCATGGAATATACTGTAAACATATTAACAGTATATATACTGTAAACTGCGAAATATGATGGAAACAGGCTACAGGTAAATGTAGGATACATGATACAGTAGCTGCCCAAATGTAACGTGTAGATGATTCCAGGTTTCTTATCTCAGTCAAAACATACATATTTAGGAAATGGTCAAATCAATCCAAAAACAAAAAACTTAAAATCCACTGTTCCAAACTATTATGCACAACATGGTTGCAACATTTTTTATAGTTTGTAAAGAACTGAAAATGGTAATTTGTTGAATTTGCAGCACTAGGAGGTCATATTTACTGAAATCAAAAGCTATTTCAATTAAGCATCTTGGGCAAGTTACATGTTAACATAGGAGGGGTTCTTTGATATCAACTTCACAATTCAGGCAACCATTGAACTTTTGAGTTTATGGAGAGTTTCTGATTGAATTTCTTCGCAGGATGTCTTCATCTGGGGCTTAATCGCCGAATGTCCAGGCCTAACGACGCACGACAGATGACATGAACATAGTCAAGCTGAACAACTATGGCAAATAGATATTTAATACACTATATTGCCAAAGGTTTTGGGATGATGCATGCCTTTACATGGACATGAAGGTTAATGACATCCCATTCTTAATCCGTAGGGTTTAATATGGAGTTGGCCCACCCTTTGCAGCTATAACAGTTTCAACTCTTCTGGGAAGACAAACCCCAAGGTTTAGGAGTATGTTCATAGGTCTGGCAGAGCTGTTGGACGAGAAGGCCTGGCTCGCAGTCTACGCTCTAATTCATCCAAAGGTGTTCTATCGGGTTGAAGTCAGGACCCTGTGCAGGCCAGTCAAATTCCTCCACACCAAACTTGTTCATCCATCTCTCAGACCTTGCTTTGTGCACTGGTGTGCAGTCATGTTGGAACAGGAAGGGCCATCCCTTTTCCGCAAAGTTGGGAGCATGAAATTGTCCAAAATGTCTTGGTATGCTGAAGCATTAACAGTTCCTTTGACTGTAACTAAAGGGCCAAGGCCAACCCCTAAAAAACAGCCCCACACCATAATCCCTCCTCCATAAAAGTTTACACTTGGCACAATTGGATGCAGCTGCTTGGTCATGGAAACCCATTCCATGAAGCGCTCTACGCACTGTTCCTGAAAGAATGCCACACCACGTTTGAAGGTCTGTAGCTAATGACTCTGCAGAAAGTTGGCAACATATGCGCACTTTGCGCTTCAGCATGTGCTGACCCCAATCTGTGATTATATGTGGCCTACCACTTCATGCCTGAGTTTCTGTTGTTCGCTTCCACTTTGTTATAATACCATTAACAGTGAAAGATCATCTAAGAGTTAGTTACCGGGTTACCCTGCCCGGAGGAAGCCCGGGGCCACCGTCTGGAGCCAGGCCCAGAGGGAGGGCTCGTTGGCGAGCGCCTGGTGGCTGGGTTTGCCACGGAGCCCAGCCGGG
>JAODTR010063376.1:0-16607 GCA_025399935.1 Amblyopsis rosae
GACAACACAGCTCTCAGGATCATAGGGACACACAAACCTCTCCACCACGATAAGGTGATGGTTCCCGGAGAGGAATTCTGTAACATTATATACAATGCAAGCTAACTCCACGTTCGATTGCTGAGTTTATTTTGAAGTCCGTTTAAAATGGGTAATGATTTCAAAGTGTTCAAACGAGTTGTGACATCCCTGACTCGTCCCTCCTATAGTGGCATCCAGGAGCAGAAGATGATCCTGTCTCTGGAGCAGACGGAGGACATGAAGCCTGTGAAGGAAGAGAAGCAGGAGCAAAAAGGACAGGGGGAAGAGGAGCAAGACGATGAAGAAGAAGAGGAGGTGGTGGTGGTTGTGGTGCAGGAGAGCTGCCAGATAGGCGAGGCACAGAAGGAGGAGGAGGACCAGGTGGAGGAGATGGATGTGGTGAAGCTGTTCACCCAGGTGGTGGAGCCTGAGCCACTGGCCAGCCTCTACGACCAGCTGAAGGAGCAGCCAGAGGCCCTCACCCTTCTGGCGCCGGCCGCCGGAGACACCATCATCTCCCTGGACTTCAGCTGCACTGGTCAGCCACAGGACACGCACACACACACACACATTCATTCAACTCATTCCTGCTGTTAAAGGGAATTATTAGTGTTGTCGGTAAGACCGCCTAAACCGAGACCAAGTCATGACCAAGACTAGAGGGTATTGAGGCCAAGTCAAGACCAGAGGTGTGTTCAGAATTGGCGAACAGTGGCGAACGCTCGTGACGAACATGTTTGCTTTGAACTTGAATTTTGAACGATTTGTGTAAACATGCCTAAATATTAGTTTTAAACCGTCACCCTTTGTCCAGCTTCAATGTGTGTTCGCCGAGAACTGCCTCCTCAAACCGGTTGCTTTTCTTCGCAAACGTTCGCGGCGAACACAAAGTAAGCGCAAAACTGTTTAAATATGATTGCAAACGTTCGCTATGTTCGCCAATTCTGAACGCACCCCAGACCAGACCAGTGCGAGTCCCACACTGCATGACACACTTCAGATAAAAACATTTATGTGGAACAAAACCATTGGCACTTCTCAAATTGATCTAGTACAAATGCAGTGGAGTGTCTCGAGACCGGTCTCCAGTATTACACCACTAGTTATTATGATATATCAAGTGGTGAAGTGGTGGGGACAATTATGGTAAAAGTATGGTCCTCCTAACACAGACACTCCATATATAGGGCATGAGCATGTTTGTGAACGATCACTTTGTCCAGTTCCACAGGTTCACATTCCCTTTAATAACTCATACTGTGTGAACCTACTGTTGAAGGGTTCCCATTTGTTTTATGTTGGTAGTTTTAGCCAAACGTTTCCAACCCTGGTCCTGGTGATCTACTGTCCTGCATGTTTTAGATGCCTCCCTGCTCCAACACACCTGATTCATGAATGGGCCCTCATCATTCTCTACAGAAGCCTGATAATGACCCATTCATTAGAATCAGGCGTGTTTGAGCAGGGAGACCTCTAAAACATGGAGGGCACAGGGAAACACCCGTTTAGCCTGCCGTTTCTCAATATTGGCTCCCCACTGTTCCACAGGGTCAGAGATCCAGCTGCTGAAGGACGTCCCTCTCTACAACGACGTGATGCTGCCCTCCACCAGTGACCAGCTGGTGTTACCGCTCTCCCCCTTGCCTCCCAGCGAGCCTCCCAGTGCCCCCAGCCCCCCCGGAACCTCCAAAGCCGAGTCGTACACACCGGCCTCCTCCGGCACGACGGGCAGCAGCGGCCTGGCTCCGAGCTCCCCAGAGGTAAGGCCTGACCTCTGACCTTTTGTGTAGTCCAGGAGTGTCCAACCCTGGTCCTGGGAGGGGAGTGGGGGGCACTGTCCTGTATGTTATAGATGTCTCCTTACTCCAACACACCTGATTCTAATGAAGGGGTCGTTATCAGGCTTCTGCAGAGACTGATGACGACCCATTAGAAGTATAGTCAGCAATTGCAAGCTCAATGTAAGCTAATACACTTTTTGTCAGATTCAACAAATATCTTCTCGCATTTCGCTAGCTAACCGTTCTCTGCCCTGGCTCTGTAAATGGGAGCATAAACAAATTGGTGAACACGGCTCGTATAAACAAAGCCGCAGCACTGTGCTTTGCTTCACAATGCATGTCGATGTGTGAGGCGAAGCCGCGGAGGAGCGGTGCCGTTTTGATTTGAGCTCGAAGTTGGCAAGAATGACTGACCCTGCCTTCCAATTTAATCAGGTGTGTTGGAGCAGGGAGACAACTAAAACATGCAGGGCAGCGGCCCCCCAGGACCAGGGTTGGACACCCCTGGTGTAGTCCCACGGTGGGTGGGCAACATTGAGAGATGAACAGTAACGCTGTGGCGGGGGGTCTGACCTGTGTTTCCCCTTCCACCTTCCCTTTCAGCCTGGCAGCCCACTGGACTTCTGCTTCAGCATGGACGCAGACCTGAACCCCGACTTCAAACTAGACTTGGTGGAGAAGCTGTTTGCCATCGACCCAGAGCCCAAGACCCCTTTCACCGCACAGGTGTGGTGCCTTGGGGACGCTTTGTTGTTCTGTGGCAAATCTGTCAGGCTTTTTAATGGAGAGGCTTCCTGTGTTCCCTGCTCATTGCCTGTCTCCTCTCCTTAAGGCCGTGGATCAAGACCTGGACTTGGAAATGCTGGCCCCATACATCCCCATGGACGACGACTTCCAGCTGCGCGCCCTGTCCCCAGGCGAGCCTCTGTCATGTGACACAGTCTCGTCCCTGGAGAGCTCCCCCCTCCGCCTCACGCAGGAGACCGCCAGCTACCCCAGCTCCCCGTTCAGCTCCCCGGCACCCTCCCCCCCCGAACCAGTCATCGCCCCACAATCTGCCGTCCTGTTGTCAAAGAGGTTAAGTGGCTGCACCGCATACAGGAAAACCACGTGTGATGTTGACAGTTGGATTAAATACGACTGTTTCCCTGCTTCAGGACCTCACTGTTGGACAAAGAACTGTCCCTTAGGACCCTCGCAGCCCAGAATGCACAGCGCAAGAGAAAGCTGGGTGATATCCGAGAGGTTTTTGGACTGGTAAGAGATTTCTCAGCCCACAAAGGCTGTTTTGTACATTCTTCGACTTTATGCTTGCCGAAGGGTTGACTGGCTGGCTTCTTCTTTGAACGTCCCCCTTCCCAGGGCGCATTGCTCCAGGAGCAGGGCAAGAAGCTGAAGTCTGAGACGTTAACACCCGAGACGATGTCGCACACCACCATACTTCTGCTACCTTCAGGTGAGCCCGCTAGGGCCTGGGTCTTTACTTAGCTCACGCTTCAATGTGCCAGTTGAAACACGAGCTAATTGGCTTCGGTCATTGCCGTTTCATCCAAGTAAACTGAGAGAGAGAGACCGACAACCTGCATGTCTCTGTGTATGGTTCTCATCCAGACCTGGCAAGCCGTCTGCTGGGCAGCTCGTCGGACACCACCTCCCTCTTCTCGCTGCCCCAGCTCACGCGCTACGACTGCGAGGTCAACGCCCCGGTGCAGGGCCGACAGCACCTGCTCCAGGGAGAGGAGCTGCTTCGCGCTCTGGACCAAGTCAACTGAGTCGACGCTTAGCCTGCCCAATGCTGGATTAGACCAGACACTACAGCCCCGACCACCCCTTCCTCCCTGCAAGCCCTTTTATTTATTTCTCTGTATCTGTTTGAATTTGTTTGGCTGCCATCTGCGCACACCATATGATCTCTGCAGCATTCCACCGTGATGAACACCATAGCAGCTTTTGGGTATTGGTGTAGTAAGGGATTCAGGGCGAGAAGTAGACGCCTAGTTCTTGTTTTGTTTGTTTTTCCTCCTCCTGGGAGCCTTTTTAGACAGCACACACACAGCGCCTCTACAGATGACCTCATTCCAGCAGGTCGCCATGGAGCCTGGCGCTACTGCCAGCAGTGTATTGTAAGCTTAAGTCGCACAATTTATATTTTCTTAAAAAGATAACTATTACCAGCAATATATACATGAAGCCTTTTTAAAGTAGTTTTAACAGGATTTGAACAATTGTATTTTTTTCCCTCTCCCTTAGTTCTGTGTGGTAGATGTTGTACCAAATTTAAATGTCTCTAGTCCTCAAGTATAAACGTATTGTTTATAGGCCTATCTCCATTTAACGGTTCTCAGAGGTAAATAAATGTAACTGTAGTAGAGTACATGTCACTTTATTTAATTATACTGTACGTGTGTCTTTGTGCATAGACCAGGTATATCCGATTTAATCAGTATGGCTTTAGTCATAATTATAACTCAGAATTGTAATTTGATCACCTAGTTTGCTTTCATTTTTGGCAACTTCATGAACAAAAGCAGTGTTTTATTTTCCACAATATGTAACTATATCTATGAAGTGTAATTCATAGCAAGCCATTTATTTTTCTAGTGTAGTAACTGTCTCAACATAATGGAATTTGTTAGATGTCAAGCTTGTTCGGTCAGTTATTAAGTCAGTTTTTTTTTTACCATTGGTCTATACTGCAAATGAGTATCATGCTTCTTGTCGCTGTCTAACATTAAACTGCTTTATTAAAAGATCAGGATCGTTTGTTAACTTGATCCACAAACACTGCATAATAACCAAAGTCAATGTATAGTACAATGTAGAAGTTATTTATCCAGGCCTCTGTACTTAAATAAGACAACGACATACCTGAAACAAAACATGATGCTAGACATTGATTTACCTGTGAAAAGCGTATTTAAATTACATACATTTGTCCAAAAATATGAAGTTATTGTTTGACTTGGCAAACTTGATTGGTCAGATGAGATTAGGTAGTGAAATGAACTTGCCATTATAAACGCAGCACCAACATGTCCCAAATACTGTACCTTGGAGGAACACAATTTATAAACGTCTTTGAGTTATGTTTTGCATTTGTCATTTTAAGAGTTTATCCTACTAAATCCTGGTTTCTCAACAGCGCTCCTGTTAAATATTTGTATTCATTTATCCTCATCTTGCTACAGTATTATCCAGTCTTTCTAAATAGGCTTCAATGGTATGAACACTCCAGTGCATTTAGTGTCACTCTGTGAACTCTGGAATGATCTGCAATTGTAGCAGGCCGCTCCCTCTCTGCACCTTCATGGTGATGTCTTCGCTGTTGTGGACAGCCTGGTATATCTCCTCAGAGGTGTTCACCTTTTTGCGGTTGATCTCCAAGACAATGTCCCCTGGCTGCAAACCAGCTCTGAGAACAGAAATATGGTAAATGTGTTAGAATCAGACTATTGGGCACGACAACTGGGGAAACAGTGTCACTGTGCAAAACACATCTAAAATACTAAACTACGTTTTTCCATGAGCCATACAGTATGGCCCATGTGAGACTGTAACCAGAAATTAAGATATTGTTAGTTTTGAATTGACTTAAACTATTTCCTGAAGCCTTTAATAAAATGTTAAACCGAATGTGATTAAGGCTATAAAAATACACTTGATGTTACTAAACAACTCTTTGGATGTCCTTGTGTTATTGATGACAAACAAGGGAAATACAATATATGAAGTAAGTCCCACTTTTTGGCATCACCTCAGAATGTGCTCACCTGTAGGCTGGGGATCCCATGATGACCCTGTGGATCAGGATTCCATGGGTCACATCTGGGAAGCCAGGGTCTCTCAGCTTTAACTCAGCAATGATACTACAGTAGAATGGGAACCAATATATAGTTATTTGACCATTCATTTAAGCAGCACTGCAAAGACACTATTCACAACTTGACTACAAGCCGTTGTATTTAATGAGCGTTTACCTCTGCGTCAGGGTTAGCATCATCACACCGATGTACCTCCGCTTGCTCTCCGATTCCCCAAACCAAGACTCTGAGGACAAAAACACCATGGATTCATATGGGTTAGATATGAACAAAACCTTATTTTTATTTTATCTTCAACAATTAACTGAATTTGAACTGCTCTTACTTTTCTCGTTTGCTGCTTTGTCAAGGAACAGTTTCAAGTGATCAGAAGGAATGGCAAAGGAGATCCCTGCTGTGACCTTCATGGTGTTAATACCAATGACTTCACCATCCTGATGCGATACAATACAGTTTCATTTAGAATACCTGATAGTACATTATATTTAACATACATAAAAACATGTAAACAATAGTTTGTGTTATTATAATCAAGCTGCACCCGCTAGTCTGCATTAGTAGAATAGATATATTATAATTACGATGAAATAACATTGCACTAATTTTCCGTTCTTGGTTTCTGAAGGCATTAAGATTAATGTCAAATGAATCACAGATAATACAATAGCAATGAAACCATGTTAATTCCCTTATTTACAGTGTCCTACAGTATGTCACAAAATTGTAAACAGGCTTAACTGTTAATGCAGGATATAACATGAGCAGTGTTGTGTGACTCACCAGGTTAATTAAAGGACCACCAGAATTCCCAAACTGTAATGTATAAATCCAACATAAGTGTTTATTCAAACCCCACAAATGATACACTTACACAACCTGTGACAGACAAATACATTAATTAATTAATTCATTAATTAATAAAACAACTAACATCGATTGCAGCATCGGTCTGAATGTAGTCCATGTTAGAGTTGGCCAGGCCAAGCTCCCTGCTGCCTCTCTGCACTGAGCTGACAATCCCCGACGTGATTGTATTCCGTAGTGCAAAAGGGCTGCCCATGGCAACTACGAACTCTCCCTGTCTGATGTCAGACGACTGACCAAGGGTGAGAGTGGGCAGGGGGTGCTACACGGAAGAAGAGAGAAACAGAGGGTATACTTTACATCTCTCGGTTCACAAATAATTTATTACGTTAGCACATAACACTTTAAACTACAACTCCTGCAAATGAGAGAAGGGGTGTGTGTGTGTGTTTGCGATATATCTGCTAACCTTGGCAGTGATTTTGATGGTGGCAATGTCAGCAACCTGGTCAACATCTTGCACAGTGGCGTTGTATGTCTCCCCGTTGGTCAGCTTCACACGGACACCTCTCTTGTTGGCCACAACGTGAGCATTAGTGACGATGAGGCCATCTTTGCTGATAATGAAACCAGAGCCATTGGACACAGGGACTTCCCTTCCGGTAAATTGATGCCTGTGGTAATACAGAGTAATAAAACAATAGTCAATGTTTTATTTCAATCAAGTTCGTCAACATACGAGCACAAATGTCAAAATGGCAAATGCGACGTGATATACAAGCCGGAGTGGACATCCCAATAAACACAAATGTGTCATTATATTCTTATTATTCGTACTACCATATGATACCAGATCGCATTGATGCCTATTACTTTGTTCAGATAACTTACCTGCCCACTATTTCAATGTACACGACTGCTGGTGCAGATTGTTCGACAACATCCGCAATAAAGTTGTACTTGTACCGGGGACTGTCGGGCTTATAGGGAGAGGCGCACAGGGCAGACTGCAGGGTATGTTCAAGTATCGAACCAAAGAATGTGGTTTCTCCATCGCTAACTTGTTCGTCGTTTTTTGTGTCCAATAATGCTAAACCACATAATCCCAGCCCAACTGCGACCGACTTCAAGAACGTTCCCTTATCATTTCCTGTATGTTGTATCGGAGGTTTTCTGTCCGGATATGCATTTCCATCGTTTTTTGATGCTCTTGTAACACATACAAACTTAGAGGATGCTCGATGAAATGTTCTTTTAGACAGAGAATAACATCCGCTTGTTTGATTTCGGTCGTATCTCCTGAGACATGACAAAAAACGATTGACCACATGTGATGCCATGTTGCATCACGCACGTAAATTACAGTACCTTACCAATAGCGCTATAATTATTTTTAAACAACTAAATAAAGCCTTGTATAAGGAAATTCAGAACTAATGTCATGGGGCAAGTGTAAATGAAAACAAGTCGACGGATACATATCTGTTGAAAACAACGCGTCAGATGTATAACTGCAAATGATACCGAGACATTCAGACTTGCGTTAAATTGTGCAGTAGACAATCAATCGCAGTATATGCGTGCGCAGTGGCGAGTACTAAATACATTCAAGCAGAGCAGCAATCGTTTTTTTCTCGTTTTATTTACTTTGTTTATTCAACAACATAATTGTCTAAATAATTACCCTATTATAAGTACATGTAATGTACATACATTGTTTTACCTTTTACAGATTAAAAAAATGTTTATCAAACGGAAGTGACGTACAGTGTTTACGGAAATGACGTAGTTTATCCAGTGGCGGCGAAGATTTAAAAAAGTTAACAAGGTCGGTCAGCTAATAGCTAGTGCTATACACCCTATAATACACAAGGACAAGACAAGGATCTTAATTTCGGATGTCTTTTGTGCCAAAAGATCGGTTTCAATTTCTATTTGTCACTAGCAATTAATCGAAGAAATACATTTGATGGATGAATCGCTATGGGATGTAACGGTAAGGTGTTGCTGTCCTTGCTGTAGTTCAGATGCAGACTGCACACACCGATACAAGTAGATTGCTACGAAATCTTGCTTTTGGAATTGTCATTTTTTCAGCAACGTTACAATGTTCACATCATCAAAATACAACAATGTCACCCCTAGCAAAAACAGGGCAATTTACAAAGACGTTTTGTCTTCAAACTTCTGTAGTAGGCCTACAGTTAATTCAAATCCGGATTTAATTAGGCAGATGAAGACACGTAGGGAAGGGTGTGCTGTTAGAGGGTTCAATTCTACTACAACAACTCAAGATCAATTCACTGCATCAAGTCGGTTGGATTCCATATCAATGGATGACGCGTCTGTGGTTTGTGGGGATCCATTCCTTTTCCCCTTTCCGAAGAGGATTAAATCATTACGTCACCAGACACGAGCTGAATCCCCCGCTAAGGTATTTGCTAAAATGAAATCCAAGCTTAACAGACAGACTGTCGAGAGAATACAAACAGAGAAAGCGAGCCCTTTCAGAGTCAACGACAGACAAGGCCTCGCCTCTACCTTCCTCAGGAAGGGCAAAGAAGACATTTGGGATTTGGACAAGATGAAGGAGAATCAGGATTATGATTTCCACCATTATGAGGTTGATGCCTTAAGTATCTCACCAATCCAGTCACCAAGGAAAAGCCTGCAACTATTATCTCAGTTTAACAGTAAACCTGTCCATGAGGCACCCCCAGTGAAAGACACCGCTTTTAACCCAATATATACGCCAAAAAAGAGACCTATCCCAGAGCCTTTATCCGCAACAAAGTCTCAAATGACAGGTGTGTCTTATCCCAACACTCGGGTCAATGAGATGACTTGCAGAACGCCAGTAAAGTGGCAGACACCTCATCAGTCCTCTAAAGGAGACAATCGTGAAACAATTGCTTTGGGAGAACGTGATGTTGATGGTTCTAAGTTCCTCAGTAAGTCCCCGCTTAGTTTCTACATTACAGACAACCCAGCCATTCAGACAAGCATCTAACATTTTGGCTCTTTGAACAGATCCATGTATTCCTTTGGCGAGACTTCCACGGATGTCCCCAGCCAAGATGTTTGCCTACATGAAAGAAAGGGCAAGGAAGAGAAAATGGGAGCCACATGAAAGATGTGAGGTCAGAAATGTGACCAAGGAGCTCAGGGATAGAGGTGAGTAGTGTGGACTAAATAATATTAACCAAAAATCAATATTTGTTTATTCAGTAAAATATTTCCTAATTTATCATGAAAGCTGCTTATAACAACACATCACACAAGTGTTTGCAATGTTCATTCAAAGACAGAAACAAAGAAAACCCCTTGTCCAACAGTCTGATTGATATTTACACGTTTTTGACCATATTTGTTATGATCACTAAAAAAATCATGCTTATTTCACCTGAAAGCAATATCGTCTCATTCTGATATGAAATGAATGAAATTCAAAATCTGATTATGTCAGGTGAACATTGTCAAACCTACTATCCAACTTCTCCGTGTTTTGTAACCACGCGTTAAATCCAGAGCAGTTAAATGTTGCACCATCTTGAGTGCAGCCCGTGTCTTTGTTTTTCTTCTTCTTCACTTAATAGGCCACAGTGGTCCATCTCAGTACTGTGCAGCCTCCACAGCTCATTGTGAAGATGGTATTATAAACAACACCAGCATGGAGGTTTTACCCAGTGTTGCAGAACATTCATTCTCTGTCAACCAGTCGGAGGCAAATTCATGCAGGTTAGTTGCCTCTGACAGCCTATCATCAATGGATCCCTGTGATGATGTATCTCCCCCGGCTGTGAAACGACGTCCTGTCCTGGATCAGGACCATCCTCTAAGTGACTCACCACGTGCCGTAATTAAACGTGAGGCTATGTTTTATTCATCAAAATACATTAGATTGCCTTGTCAGAAAAACATCCCATTTAGGCTATTCTTAGTAATGGCCAAAACGTGTTGGAACAATGTATCAATTTGAAATGTATACTTAGGGTGCCTTCAGTACATTCAATGAACTTAAACGTTACTGAACGTTACTTTAAAACCTGGAGAATTTTTTGTTGTTGCTGAAGGGGTTATTTGCATCTTCCTGTTTGAAACCGAAGCAGTGTGGTTTCTCTAATACCTTCAAAATAATCTTCAATTGCCCTTTTAAACTCTAAATCAATGTTGAATAGTGAAGTGTAGTATTGTGAAGAGTGTTTTCTTGATATGCATATTACATATTAATTCATTAATTAATTGACTGTCCAGGAAGCAGACTACCTGTCAAACCTAACTGATGTTTGTGGTCTTCCTGCTGGAACAGAGCTACACGTTGCACTGGAGAAACTTCCTCAGATGTCCCCTGCCAAGATGTTTGCTCTCTTGAAGGAAAAGGAGATGCAGAAAAAACAGCAAATGGTTGACAGGGTGAGCAGCTGCACTAGAGGTGAGAGGCTGGTAGCTCTGCAGCATAGACTGCTTTGTAATAGGGGTGTAAGGATTACATTACACACAATTTTACAATTTATTTCATATTTAAATGTTTTATAAATTATTCACCATCAACAACCTGATCAACTCTATGCGAAGGAGAGGTGTTGCACTCCGTGAGGCAAATGGTGATCACACTGACTGGTTTTTGGATCCCCCCCGGACCGCTCCAAAACAGTGAAACTGCGCATTTTCGAGTGGCCTTTCATTGTGGCCAGCCTAAGGCACACCTGTGCAATACACTTGCTGTCTGATCTGCATCTTCATGTGCCACACCTGTGAGGTGGATGGATAATCTCAGATAAGGAGAAGTGCTCACTAACACAGATTTAGACAGATTTGTGAACAATATTTGAGAGAAACAGCACTTTTGTGTACATAGAGAAAGTATTAGATCTTTGAGTTCAGCTCATGAATGGGGGCAAAAACAAAAGTGTTGCGTTTATAAATTTGATCAGTGTATGTTCACTTTATTGAATGCTAACGTTTGCTAACAATTATTATTATTGACAGAACATAGCTGTCATTGTAAAATTTATAAGGAATGCAAAGATTTGGGTAATGGAATATGCCAGGTCAAATTTTCTTGCTTATGTTGTTTTTGTTTTCTTCAGGCAAGCCGTCTTCCACAACCCATGATCTGGCTGAGGTGGATGAGGACAGAGAGTTCATTTGCAGTCGTGTTCCAGTCCATGGGCCCAGACTGGAGGCAGGAAGTAGCCCGTCTGAGGAAAGCTCCTGCGAGGACGTCCAACTGCCAGCTGTCAAACCACTGCTGTCTCTGGTGGAGGACCCACTTGTCATTCAGTCACCCCGGATCTCCTTCCCAAATAAGCGTAAAGCTGTGTTCATGCACAACACAGATCAACCAAAAACCACCAATAGATTGGCATCAGAGGTGTGCATCGTTCTTATTATTATAATGTTATCTTTACAAAATCAAAAGAATATGTGTAAACCAGTACAGAAAACATTCCGTTCTGTTGCAGAATGTGCATTTGGGCTGATATATAAGACATCTGACATGTGCATCAAGACTTTTATTCAGTTATCCCTATTCAGGTTGTGTTTCTCTTTCCAGGTGAATCAGGTTTACATGACACAGTGGTGTTTGCGGCACAATCGGCACGGACTGTATGTTGAAGGAATTCTCAGGTAACCGGTTTCACAGCTTACAAGCATTTGTGTAGCCGAGATGCTTTTGCGTGCATCAAGATAAAAGGCATATTTTGTTGTATACATGAATGTCTGTCTAGTATTTGTTTTGATGATATTATGACATTTCAGTACTTTATTTTCATAACCAGAGATAACAATACACTCTGGCACAGTAACCTCATTGTGGAGAGAATTTCCATATCTCAGGTGAAGACAGTGTCTGGCAAGACCTATGTCTTAATTGGCAGAATGAAAATGGATGTTGACTATGGTAGGTGAATATGTAGACTTCTTAAATGGTGTTTTCTACATGCATGCATACAGTGGATATAAAAAGTCTACACACCCCTGTTAAAATGCCAGGTTTTTGTGATTTAAACGAATGAGACAAAGATTCATGTCAAGTCAATTTTATTTATATAGCCCTTAATCACATTGCCGTCTCAAATGGCTTTACAACCTACATTTCACATGAAAACAAACAACTTAACCTGCTCCTCCCCTTGGGCAAGGAAAAACGTCCATTAAAACCCTATAGGGGGGAAAAAATGTAAGAACCTATTGGAAGGGACCACAGAGGGAGGAATCCACCCCTCCAGGACGGGTAAAATGCAATAGGTAAACAAAATGTAGCATTAATACTATGTATAATTTTCACATTGTGCCGTACTTAAGAACTAACACATCGGAAAGATTTAAAGCGTCTTGTAAGTTAGTTAATTATGAGTAGTCTGTTAATTGTAGCATTAACATACGCCACAGGAGTCCTAGGTCCGAGGAAGTGACACTGACAGACGCCACTTGAGTCACAGGCCCAAGGAAATAGTCCTATAGCACTAGTCACGACCAGGACCGCTCAACAACTATAGTGCTTGTCTGTATTGGAGACTTGGCTTCTGCAGCAGTAGCCACCGCCATCCATACATAGTCCGGGACCATGCCAGCATCTCCTCATGACAACACTCCTCCACCGAGCAGGAGATGACCAACACACAACCATTGGCCCTCCACATAGTTATCTGTCCCAGTTCAGCGAACATCGCCATTGACACTCTGCCCTTGACCAAGGTAGCAACTTCCCCCGATGACATCACTGGGCTGGAGCCGCACAATCCAGCCTCCAGGATCGTGACAGCATCTCCCATCCACCACACTCGGAGAGAGAAACGGGCCAGAAACACACAGAGATGACACAAAGGAGCCTAATGTATAACCATTTAGGCTCCTAAGCAGAGGGGAACATTTACTGTTGCTAACTAAATGTCTCACTGTACAATTAGGTTTTTAGTTTGATTTTGAAGGTCGACACAGTACTAGCACCCCTAACATCAGCTGGTAGGGAATTCCATTAAAGTATTCTCTGTGAGAATGCTCTAGAAATGCTGATTTCTTTAACTTTTGGGATGGATAGCAAGCCTGCATTTTGTAAGCGTAAGGCTCGGGATGCAACATATGGTATCACTGGTATCATCCATGTAATGCTTTTTAGGTAAACAATAAAATCTTAAAATCACATCTCAGATAAACTGACTACCATCTGAAGACTTTTAATACTCTTTTTCAGAAGGCCAAAGTTAACCATTGCAGTAATCTAACCATGAAGATAAAACACATGAATATTTGTCTGCATCTATCAAAGATAAAATCTGACAAATTTGTGTAATGTTGCGAAGATAGAAAAATAAATTTTTAGTAACCTCTTTAATGTGCAAATCAAAAGAGTGCACAGTCAAATATCACTCCTAAATGTTTTGCTGAGTTACTCTGAATAATATTACAATTGTCAAAGTTAAGTGTGGCATCCTTGAACACGTGTCTGTGCCTGGCCGGTCCACTAATTAACATATTAGTCTTATCTGGATTTAGGTGTAAAACATTTTTTTTAAAGATATCCATTGTTTTATGTCCAAAAGGCATGACTAAAATTCTGAGGTTAGCCTGGTTTTTAAATTCCAGGGGCATATAAAGTTGGGTATTATCAGCATAACAATGAAAACTAATACCATATTTACATATAATATCACCCAGTGGTAGCATATAAATATAAAGGGCCCAGCACAGAACCCTGGGGGATGCCACAGGTAACCGTATGGTAGTCAGAGGTCACATTACCATGAGCTGCACAGTGTGTCCTTTCAGTTAAATAAGAGCAAAACCATGAAATTGCCACCCCACTCGCGCCAAGATAAAATCCAATAGTAATAACACAGATCAGGTATCTTCGTCTATAGTAAGCAATAAGTCATTAAAAGCTATAGGGACGATACCAGATGAGAGTGATGTATTAATTATAGTAAGTATAGAGGGCCCTAGAACTGGAAATAACTCTTAAATGATTTTTCCAGTTAGTGGATCAAGTGAACAAAGCACTCCAAATCTGTCAGATTGCGAGGACATCGCCGTGCACAGCCCTCTTCAGATCACCCCACAGATGTTCAATTGGATTCAGGTCTGGGCTCTGGCTGGGCATTCCAAAACGTTAATCATCTTCTGGTGAAGCCACGCCTTTGTGGATTTGGATGTGTGCTTTGGGACATTGTGCTGAAAGGTGAACTTCCTCTTCATCTTCAGCTGTCTAACGGACGCCTGAAGGTTTTGTGCCAAAATTGGGTGGTATTTGTAACTGTTCATAATTCCCTCCACCCTGACTATGGCCCCAGCTGAAGAAAAACAGCCCCAAAGCATGATGCTGCCACCACATTGCTTCACTGTGGGTATGGTGTTCTTTGGGTGATGTGCAGTGTTGCTTTTGCACCAAACATACCTTTTAGAATTCTGGCCAATATTCTGGATAAAACCTCGGTTTTATCAGACCATAACGCATTTTCCCACGTGCTTTTTTGGGACTTGGTTGGTTTTTGCAAACTTCAGCCAGGCTTGAATGTTCTTTGTAAGAAAAGGCTTCCGCCTTGTCACCCTACCCCATAGCCCATTCATGTGAAGAATACGGGACATTGTCACATTGTTGCACACAGCCAGTACTTGCCAGAAATTCCTGCAGTTCTTTTAATGATGCTGTAGGCCTCTTGGAAGCCTCCCTGACCAGTTTCTTTTCTGGTCTTTTTGCCAATTTTGGAGGGACGTCCAGTTCTTGGTAATGTCTCTGTTGTACCATATTTTCTCCACTTGATGATGACGGTCTTCACTGTGTTCCATGATATCTAATGCTTTTGGAATTATTTTGCACCCTTCCCTTCTGCTGACTGATATCTTTCAACTAATGCTTTGGAAGCTCTCTGTGGATCATGGCTTTTGCTCTGAGATGCAACTATGAAAATGTCTGAAATGTTTAAATGATGGCAGGTGTGTAATGACTTTTGTTTTACATGAGTTTGAATGTGATTGGTTAATTCTTAACACAGCCACATGGAAAAAGTTCTGACATGATTTATCTTTGTCTCATTCCTGGCATTTTAACAGGGGTGTGTAGACTTTTTATATCAACTGTGCATACTTTTTTTTAAAAATATAAATACAAATTATACATACATGCATTGTTGCAGTACATCAATAACAGATATTGTTATGCATGTCCTAAATAATGTTAAAGGTGATATTATACTGTGTGTTTTTATATTGTCCTTTTCAGGAATACCAAAGTGGCTTTTACAGAAGTTTTTATATGGGTTTCCTTTGAATTGGAAGATGTATTTTGAGAAATTTCTTTCAGAGTCAAAAAAGTAAGTAATTATTTAAGCAGTGAATCGATACCATGGAAATACAGTAGGAACCAAACGTCTGAGACCACTAGTAAAGATACTTCTATTTTGTAGCATTTATTTCAAATGTAATGCATTATTTCACATTTTCTTTCATTACTTATCACCTTAACAATTTGAGTGAAAAGTTAATATTTTTCAAATGTACATGAATTTCAAAAATATCTCAATATTTGGTATGTCCTCCTTTTGCTCTAATAACGACGTTTTCAAGTTTCTAATTTGTGGAAACTGTCATAGCAGTTCTAATGTGTGGCACCGCTGCAAAAAAAAAAACCCACATACAGTATTTAAACTTTCTCAGGGACTGCAGATAGAAATGATCTTAAAGCTAAATCTGTTTTTTATTTTATTTTTATTTTTTAATCCATTCGGGTTAAAAAATCGAGAATCGATACAGTATCACGCAACATAATATCACGATATTGATACTGGTGTATTGATATTTCTTACACCCCTTGTTTTCAAGTAGTTCTTGTGTTTTTAAACGGTTATAAATGTGAAAACACTTTAGAGATTTTTTTATGTGGTCTCAGTATATTGGACCCCACTGTTGATCAAAATCTTTTCCCTGGGATGATATTTGTTCTGTCTCGCAGCATGCAAGCAGAAGGCGACGCAAAGGGCAAAAGCACAATGAACCAGACGGCGTCAGTGAAATCTTACCATCACTCAGTGCGACAGAGCGAGCCAAGGCATTTAAAGCCTTGTGAGTACAATACACAAGCAGTAGGAAGAAATTGTTTATTACCATCCATCCATCTTCTCCCGCTTATCCGGAGTCGGGTCGCGGGGGCAGCAGCTCCAGCAGGGGACCCCAAACCTCC
>JAODTR010063397.1:0-16601 GCA_025399935.1 Amblyopsis rosae
ATGTATGTATATAACTAAATAATAGATACCATATGGAATAGGGGGTCCCTGTGCCGTGTTTCTATCAGCCAAGGGGTCCTTGGCCCGAAAAAAGACCTCTGATCTAAGACCTCTGATCTATATGTACTGTATGTATCTGTGTCTGAAAATAAATGGATACAAATGCCTTGTATCCAAGTGAGCTAATGTAATTCAGCAAACACACCAGATAAAGTAGCTTTATGCAATCAGAACACGTGTGGCAGAGGACAGGAGTGAGAATTAATAATGCAGTTCACAACAGGTGCAGATGTTGTCAGTGCCGCACTGCAGGAACTGCTAGTTAAGCAAACATAAGCTAGCAATACTCCAGGCAGCCTGTAATGTGCAAGACACACCTCATGAAAACTGTTATACAGTGTGCTAACTAAAGAGGTGGATTGAAAAGAGCAAAGGTCCTCTGTCACAAGCTAGAAGTTGCAGCAAGTCTTAAAGTAGAGGAAACTGACAGTACTATGCATGCAAGAGGTTCACACTCAGCAAGACTGCGTTTAATTGGCTCTTCGCCCTACGGGTGATGGTATTTGACCTGCAGTATTAATAATATATCTGCTGTACATTGTACATTTTTCAATTAGCAAACTGTTTTAATCCAAGGCAGGAAGGCAGGCAGGCAGGCAGGCAGGCAGGCAGACAGGCTAAGAGACCAGTTGCACAGCAGAGTTGATTACCTGCTGACTTGGCTGTGCTTTAGTAAAGCAAGTATGACCTATATAAACAATACATCCCTAGCCTTGGGGAGCAAAACTATCCCATAATTCGTCCTCATATGAGATGCTTCCCTTGGCCTCAGAGGATCACAAGACAAGCCTCAATTTACTCTACAAGTCTTTGTGCCTAATCTAAGGAGAATGGATCTGAGGAAGGGACTGGACTGTCATCTCCCATTAGCATGTCTCATGTTTTAACCATGGAACAATGCTATAACCTAAATCACTGCAACCTTGCTGCATTCTACTGAACACCTCAGAAGTGCTCTAAATTCTCCATGACAACAGCATGTTTATATCAAGTTGTTTGTTAGCTGCATTTAGTAGTTCAAAGTGCTATCTTTACTGACCTATTTTCTTTGTTCAATATAAGCTATAAAGGCAGCAAATATAGACCACAAACACTACATGTACTGGAAAATAAGTCATTACTGAGTAATCCATGTGTTTTCCATACAAAACTTGCCTAATATTCAGTGTCTGAAAATGAAGGTCAGCCTAAGCATTATTACAACATATTTAATTGATAAACAGTCAGGTGCCATCAAGTGACCCTTTGCACTGCTAACAGTAGTGGTGTTTACACTGAATAAGCACACAGACATAGAAGTATTGATCAGTCTGGTGTTCCGTTTAGTTGGGGAGGTTGTTGTTGCTCTGTTAAATGGCATAGTTAATTTGAGGGTATGTTGCATGCACCATATGAGCACAAGAGCTAGTAAGCAACACCCAGTGTTGCTTGAAGCTGTTCTGCTCACTGAATCTAACTGCACACCCACTCTGAGCTCCCGGTTCATCCTTACTAGGTCAATCAAAAAAACACCCATAACAATGGACCATTGGGAGATAGTACATTGTGATTAGGAATCACATAATGTTTCTTTAACAGTGTACTGTTTTATTAATTTTATATGCTTGTCTTTTTAAGTGGAACATTTATTTTTATTTATTTCTTAAACTGTTCCTCAAATTGAGGCAAATATTTACAGAGTAGTTAGATCACCAAAGACCTGTGTGTATACATTGACACTGAACTGACTACTAAAACATTGTTCATGCATGTAGTAGTTTAGCCTGACTTGATATGGGTTGTGCTGGTGTGGCTAAGAGGCAAGTTACACCAGTACACTATAGCCACTAATGCCTTGCATGCACGCAGGTGTCCCTATGTATATTAATCTGCACTTCCATCAAAGGGATCAGATGGCATATGACCCCATTTACACTCATAAGGGGATCTGTATCAATAACACTGTTGTAACTGTTGATAAACCCACATCTGTGGGCTATGTGTATTTGTAACATACAAAAGTACTACTAAAAAGCTAGATCACTTCTATTCTCTATTCATTGGGTGATGGTTTCTCAACATATTGTATGGTTTATGCATTTGTAATGACATACTGTACACTCATACGCACAGCCAGGAATGTGCTTGCAAGTTAATAACTAATCAAATTATTTTCCATATCAAATGTCTCCATTTCAGAAGCATTTCAGAATGTTTTAGAACTGTAAGATTGGTCTCCATTTTGCCCCAATGGTGGTGGGATTGGCAAGGAAGGTTGTCATTATGCATTAGCCCATTTAAACTGGGTTTATTGGCAGATGATGTTGTAACATTAGATTAAGGGCAAAGTAATAGAACATTATCAGACAATGATGACAGCAAATAAATAAAAACTATAATGGAATAATTCATGACAAGCACTGCTTTAAAAATTATAAATATATTGAGAAAACGAGTTGAGGAGACAGTCATCAACTAACTGCTTAGAAAAGCAAACAAATATTAACGATCCACCCAAATGTGAGTTTGGAAGCAGTATGTTTTGTAAAATTACAAAAAAATGCAGCGACATTTAAGAAATGCAGCTCACCGAGTCAATGAGTAGAAGTGAATTGGGCTCATTGCCCTGTTATCTATAAATGTTGACTCGTACTGTCAGGCAGTGTCAGTCAGTGCACTTGTCACTGTGACTCCATACAGTATGTGTTGTTTAGTGAAAATGCTCAACAGCTGCATGGCCATACACCAGAAACTGTAACAAGCAAACAGCTTTCTGTTAGAATCATCGCAGATCATTGGGACCAACATAGTTGCAAGGCTAATTTGCCTAAAACCTGGACAGATTTGAAAATGCAGTGCTGCAAGCCACATATAGTCTTAACATATTCTAGAGGCCTGTGTTGTTCTTGCCTTGTGGGCATCCAGACTCGTGTAGCAATAACAAGTGATCTTTTATGAAAGACTAAATTCCACTTCATACTATGGCCTTCTAAAAGTGAACAGAGCTAGCATGTATGTGGATTGCGGCATACTGTACAGATGATCAAGAGCCTGATTGGATCGAGCTTCTAGCGCAAACACTGTGATTAATGACAGGTGATTTCAGATACAAATGTGATCGGTTTATTGAAAACGTTAACACTTTGACTAAGCAGCTATATACTTTAAATCTAATATTCTCGTCATGGGGGCATGGGGTATGGTTAACTAATTTAACAGTCATAACACTATGGCATAGGCTATGTAGCCCATAAAGAAGACTGATATCCCATAGGGCTATAGAATCATAACAATGGAATTGATAAGATTGAAACACCTTTTAGCCAATATCATGCATAATCTGTAGGCCTATCTTTCAATTATACAAATACATACGATATTCAATAATCTTGCGAGAACTTAATTTTGTATCATCAAATTAAACAATGTGTTACAGTATGGAGGTTTGCTCTCAGTGGTCCAGAGCATAGGCTCAGTTTCAAAGGATGCTGCGAAAAAGATGGACGCATACTCACTCTGCATAACCAGTTGCCCATGGCAAACGTTTTGTCTCTTTTAGGATTAGAATGGGTCTCGCTACATGATCCGCCGAGCACTCGATCTCGTCCGGTGACAGTCCTAAGAACTCGGGTCTCGCATACGGGAATTTCATTAGCGAATCCGAGCCACCGACATGGTCTCCATTCGAGCCACCGGCCATAATACCTCCCATAAAATTGGCCACCGCCGATTTCACCCGCGTGAGCATGGTGTTGCCGCTTCCTGCCGTCCCAGCGATAGAACGCACGGTTCTTCCAGATGAGAATCTGGGGTCGGAGACGCGGTTTCGCAGTGCGAGCGCAGTTCGCTTCCAGGGGCGAAACTCATTCAGACCTGTCTCGACTCATGAGTAAACGCGGAAATACTCTATGTCCACGCGTCATGTGACGACAAACCGGTTACTGCTGGTGAATCTGGTAGCACTGGCATCTGGTTGTGCAGCCTGTTGACAATTTGGCTAAGTAGGCCTATAAACGCCCATAAGACATAGACCTTGCCTATAGTGCTGCTGCCATCGGCAAAGTAGACTATCTGCGATGCACATTTTATTTATTGCATATAGGGCACGCAGGCCCATGTGTCTAGCCAAGTATGTGCATGTCATTCTGTAATCGATGTTGCTCTCAACATGCACACATTTTTGGGACCTACGCTTTCAGAAGTGGAATGTCAGGGCTGTGGGCTATCCAAAATCGTATTCGGGTAGTCAACGAGTCGAAATCGTTTTAAACCTGTGTTGGGACCAAGTGACCCAATAGTATGTCTGAACACACGCCAGCCGTGCGAACATTTAGTTTCCCATTGATTTGAGATTTGAGCCACATTCCACCACCACATCACTTTAAAATGTCTTATTTTTTCACATTAGCCTATTATTTAACTTGGGGAGAACTTTCTCGTTCTCTTCAGTCCCAGAGAGGACGCCAGGCATTAAGTGAGGGATACAAAATGTGCAAGCAAAAAAAATGCACAAACACACACACGCACACACACACGAACCCAAATAATGCAAGAATGCAAGAATGCAATCATCTGACTCGGCATGCTCTGTAGAAAATTCGTTTTATGCCAATAAAATCCACATGCCATCTGATCTGATCCCATAAATTCGTGACTTCCTGTTGTAACAAAAATGTTTTAAAACATTTAACAAAACTGCAGATTTGGCCACGTCATTTCTATATTGTAGCCATAAGCACTAACACTAACTGAAATGGTATTTACTACGTATAATGCTGTCTGTCATATCTTGGCCCCAACAACTAGCCTATGTGTCTAGAGAAAATACATGAACTACAAAGACAGCCAAATTGGCAGACTAAGCCTAATCAATAATTTATGAGTTTGCTGGGAAAGTGGTCCATTGACCTATTTAGCCTACCAGTAAATCAATGTGTGTGTGTTGTAGAGCAATCGATTATTCAGATTCATAAGAATATAGACGGGGTTGGATACCTTTTTAAATAAAATCCATTACAGTTACTATACCATGCAGACTAAAATTACAGTATAATTAATAATATCCTGTATGTGTAATATTTTTCACATGCAATATGATGCAAACTGGAGATGAAAACTAATATGAATCTGTAGGTAAATTATCAATGTAAAATTAACCAAAACAAATCAGGGTAATATAGTTATTTTTAATTAACTATTCAAACGCATGACGGCTATTACACTGATATTTTATATTCAAACCATAAAACCACTTATCTGACTGTTGACATTGCTATTTGTGCAGAATAATATAATATAATGTTGCTGCCTTTTCATTTAGTACATTTTTGATTTGTATTAAAATGTTATGTTTTGTAATGTAATGTAATGTTTTGTTATGTTATTGTTTCCAACATTTGGACTATAACGTGGGGTCAGCAAGATTGTTGCAATTTGAACTGGATCAAAACAAAAACACCTCCCTTCAATTCTTCCTGCAGCTCCCTCGCCATACGACGAGTGTTGTGTGGGGCAATCTGCACCACTTTGGTTGTTCCCATTACAGAGTCAGGGCTGTATAGAAAACACTTGTTTTCAATGCGCACACAGAACAGACAGCTACAGTAGCAAACCGTGAGAAGATATTTGCTGAATGTGTACTTTGCGCTAATGTGTGTGTGTGTGTGTGTGTGTGTGTGTGTGTGTGTGTGTGTGTGTGTGTGTGTAATCTGCCATCTGATGACCGTTGCGCAGATGGACAAGGACAGACTTCCACCCACTCAGGAAAATCTCAAGGTGGTTACAAAGAAAGAGAGAGAGAGAGAGAGAGAGAGAGAGAGAGAGAGAGAGAGAGAGAGAGAGAGAGAGAGAGAGAGAGAGAATCAAGTCACTCTTTCTGCATCACATCTGGGCAACTCATTCAGCTTGGCATCAATAATGCCCCTATAGTGTATGCCACACTTCCATACAAAAGACAAAAACACACACATTTTGTTTACTTGTACCTATATTACTGTTATACTGTAGCATAACTATATTATAATTACATCCTACCCTATTTAACCACTAGATGTCAGCAGCACTTTGAAAAAGCTCAAGTGGGAAAACTACTGTATGTGAAATTCCAGTGTGTCTGAGTGTGTGTATTTAGTGTATGGGTGTATCGTGCATGCCTTATGCTGTGTGTATAGTAGCGCACAAAAGTGTGAGTATGTGAGAAAGCATGTGCGATGCATAAAAACATAATTGTTTTAAAAATAACCATGCAAATTAGCATATACCAATGTTTAATGTTGAAGATGCCCTCATTTGGCATTTTATCTCAAAATAAAGCATGGATTTAATATGGTGATTTTAATAGTGAATAGAATTGTCTGAAGAATCAAGTTAATTGTACAGCATAGAGTGCAATGTCTGCATTCATGTGTTGGCTGAAATATTCTTATAGTTTTAAATTGTTTTTACCTGAATTAGTTTAGAATTGTATTGAAGAGTAATGTACGGGGTGAACAGTTCTATATACTTTAGGAAATACACAACATTAAAGTCGCCAATACTCTTGCTCTCATTGCGAATTTTCTTGGATGTATGGGGCATTTCTTTGATAGATGCTGTATGTCTGCATGAGCTGACCTGCTATAACCATGTGAGGTTTGACAAGTACCACTGCGAGCTAGTGTTGAGCTGCGAAGTGTGATGGTAAGAATTATGGGTGCTGACAGGCTCAGATTCCTTTCCCATCAGCTGTGTTCCACCGTTAATCAGGAGTCTCCAGAGTCTCTCCACATGGAGAGACTGCTCTAAATGTATTGCCACAATCCCTCCCCATCAGTGTTATTGCTTCATTCAGTACATTACTGGAAAAACAAGGGTCTATCTTGTGAAATCAAAACAAAGGAAATAGTTTGTGTGGGGATAAATTAGCTGTAACTGGGAAAGTTATTCTGACTTCATCAACAGCCAACTTTTACCACGAATTACACAAATCCTTGTTGTATTCTCTTGATTATTGTTTTTTTTTTTTATTAAATGATTGGTGCCAATTGAAATAAATCAATACATTTTCAAATCCTGTTTTGTTTTCACTATTAGTGCATTAAGCTACTGCAATTTGTATAAAAGTCGTTTTAAAGCTATATAAAGCACAGCGAAGTTCAAGCAGGAGTCACGTTGCTGGATCGTCAGCTGACAGTCCAGCTGATTGCTGCTTTACACATCAATATTTGAGTGCACGTATTAATCTGGTTTACATGCACCTTCCTGCCGCTTCACCTGCTAGCCCGTTAGCTCCCTCCTCCTCGCGTGCATCGCCTTGTTCTGTTGTGGGTCTGTTTTGCTCGTTGTCTGTTGTCTTGTGGCTTGCTCTGTTCTGTTCTTCGAGGGAAGGTCCCCTTGCTGCTCTCCCTGCCTGTTGTTTTCCGTGTATGCACATGAAAGGGCAGGGAGATCCCAGAACAGAGCCATACTGTACCTCCAAATGTAAATAATTAAGTAAGTCAATATTACTTCACTGAAATATATCTTATAGTAACTCTAGATGGATTCATATAATAGAGCCAAAACTGTCATTTGTGAATCCTTCTCGGTCCAAAATATGTATTGTATTAGTGCAGTGTTTAATTTCCATGGCTTATCAATATATTAATTTATTTTTTATCGATGATTATTTTTCTAGTTACTTCTAGTATATTTTGAAACTTTCAACAAAGATCTAAATGTGCAACAATATTGAGCAGGAATATTTATTTGAAATGGAAGGCTGATGGCTGTGCAATTCCCTGGTTATGAGTGTGGACATAAGCGAGCCATCACCTGCTGACATACTTTAATTTAATGTATGAACCCTCAAACAGTCATGCAAATTAGAGTGATTGTACAGAGATTATTGTCTTTGTAATACATTATTGTGTTGTAATAGAATTGATCTCTTATTGATTTCTACCGTTTTTTTTTGTTTCCTGTATTGATTTTGTAATCTATCAGTGGCACTGAGATACTGCAACATTTGTTAAAATGGGCTCACATGTGTTAGGTAGATGAACGGTCCAATACGTTAACAACAACATGGTGACTGGGCTAGTTATCGCAGTGGTCCTAATGTGTTTTGACCTGTGACCCCTGTAACAGACCACAATACTAAAAAGCATTTACTTAAATAGCATACACAATAAACAGCAAAACACCACTAAAAAGCTATACACTGTTTATTAAAGATAAAATTATTAAAACCAATGTAATCATTAAAAAAGTTGGTGTTTGTTTTGCAGTGTTATTGAAATTTATAGCATTACTGTGTTGTTTAGAGTAACACATAAACTTGCTGCTTTTATGACAGATATGTCAGATATGCTGTGTTGCCTATAGACAACTTCACGATTACCAGCTTGTGCATGCTGACTGAAGAACATCAAAGATCCTTTTTGATTAGAAAACATTTAATATACTGTATGACCTTTCTGTTGTGACATTATAGTGCCACAACGGCAACGTGAAAACCAATGGCGGTTTGCTCTCGATGTAGGCATGTAGCTTTGATCAAGGTACATTCTTTGAGCCTCTGTTTTCAATGAATTTCACATGGCTCATTTTCTTTCACACCAGTTTCCTTTACTTCTGATTGCAACTCAGGAATAGTTTCTTTTTCCTTCCTTTTATCACCTCATCTCTGCTGTTTTTGATTTCACGTTATGCTATACCTTCCAGAAACATTTGCATTCCTGACTTAATCGACAGTTACTTGCTGATGTTGTGATGGGTGCTCACCTTAAAACAAACAATGTGAAATGTATGGCGGTCAAGCAACATACAGTAAAAATGTGTCTGCTGGGAAAATCTAAACTATACAGCTTCTGAATAAACATATCGGCTTTAAATGGTCAGTTTGTGCACTAGAAATTCAACATACAGCATTCTCATTAGGACCCCTTTTATTTAATTTATCATGCGTGCCTGAAAGTGTCTTTTTTTTCCCAAAGATTATGTATTGTTTTTGGACTAAGAATTTCCTCAGTTGTTTATCTGCCAGTACCAGCATGGATGACTTTAATAGGGGCCTGCTGCTACATTTGTTACCAACTTCTAAGACAATATGTTATGTTTAGATGAATTGCATTTAGAATTAAGTTTCTCTTTTGACTTTACATCAATTCCCAGTTGATTGATTGATGAACCAAATGTGACACATTTGCAAGGCAATCTGAAACTACAACAAATTACCTTCACATTTTTTAAATATAGTGAGTTCAAGTTGTCTAACTTATGCTGTATTGTTTTTTTTGTTGTTTTTTTTGTTCTGTAAATGATATATTCTGTTGGTACTAAAGAGAAGAACATTGTTAGGTGGAAGACTGCCAATTATGGACACAATTGTCTTCATAATGTAGGAACATGAGGTTTGTTTCCTGTAAGAAAACAGTGGCTTTCCTGAACAAATAAAGAAGGAAGAACATTGGCATGCATATTTGTTTGTTACCAGTCTCATGCAATTTAAAAAATACATATTTATATTATATTATAACAATCATTGAGAATGTTTCATGTATAAGGAAATATCATGGGCCTGTACATTACCATTACAGTCTGAGATATGGTGTAAGGAATTTCTATGATGAATTTCTATGTCACTGTCTGAAGTCTTCGCAAAGTATCTGGGAAAGAATTCTGCTTTTGATTCACATCCCTTGACAGCTGCTTTCAAAATATAAAAATATCAAACATGTAAACAAGGGAGGCCCTTGTGTGTGTTGAAATATAAGCAATGTATTCTTTCATGTGCTCATACAGTACATCACCATGAGAATCAAGACATAAATAAAACTCTCTATGTTGGATTGATATTTGAATACTGTTACCTGTTGTGAATTTAAATGTACAATATGTGCAAATGTAAAATGGAAGTGATTATGAGGAATAAATTTGTCATAAATGGCATGTTAGCATATAGCCCTGTGAGACCATCACATATTTTGTGAGCTTGCCATTCACTGTTTATAATTGACATTTTCATGTTCATGTGGTGCCAGTAGTCAAATCAAAGTCATTAGCTGGGGTCCAGGAATGAAGCATCTTCAACCAATCAGATTCAGCCAAATGGACCATCTTTTTGTTACCAGTTACCCTCCTAGGAACGACTGCCCCCACCCGTGGGTTTCACCCCTCACTACCCAACTCGAGATAATATTTTTTTTAATAGAAATGTCTAACAGTATTTATTATACACGTCTTGATAGCCAAGCCCCTCGCCTAGCAATGTAATCTAACAAACATTGCCCAAATGTAAGCATTTTTCCAAGTCAACCAGATTAAAACAAATATCGCATATAAACGCTTGCAAATATCGTGCGTGCGTGCCAAAACGCTCGTAAAATCTTTTTTGTATGTCATGTGTGTTTCATCTGAGATTATCAGAGAGAGAACTCCCATTGTTCTAACAGTGGTCTCTGCTTGCCCATAGCAGCATGCCTTAGAAAGATATCTTATAAACAACGCGACACGAATTATGCCTTTAGAATTAGAAATTGCGCTCTGCGCCTTTCCTCTAATGCGTTAGTTGAAAAAAATCTTCCAGGAATTGAGCAAAGAATGTTTTTAAAACCGTAATCCGATGCCGGTTGAATGTCTCAAATGAAAACATAGAATCCATTTAGTTAAAATGACGTCGATTTGAGGCTGCGGTTCCATGGGACATGTAGTTTTATTATGGGGCGCTGGCGTCTTTACACAAGACTACAGTCTGCCGAAGGCTATACTGCTACTATAACGTTACTTCCCTATTTCTCCGGAAAAAGACGAGTCGTTTAAGGGTTCACATGTTTAATTTGGCCAATCACAGCTCTGGCCACTTTCAGGGATTTCAAGTAACGTCATCGTTCGCCACAAAGACAGCTGTAAGTTTATTTATCAGTGAGAACATGAAATTATTACACTTAGACTGTAGTTTAGTACATATATTAATAAAATAATAACATAAATAACCGCATTTATGAATACTTATTTATCTGAAAATGTATAAATCCAAACTATTTCAAAATTTCTGACATTCACAATAAAACCCATAAATATTTTTATATGTTCAATCACAATGCCCTAATCCTTGAACAAATATACTCATCAGATGTTGTATGGTAGTCCTATAGTGTAAAGAAGTTGCTTATGCTTAATTTCAATTAAGTTATTACATAAAACAGTACATTATGTCTGGCGAAAATGAAAAAAAAAAGTTAATTATGCTGTATTTGAGATTAATTTACTAAGAAGCATTGTCATCCACATGGAATATTTAACCTGAATTGGAGTCTCACATGGGTTATATACATTTTAATACCAAAATAAGCTTAGTAACTTGTTCAGAACTGCATAAAACCTTATGAATGAAAGGGAATGTTTTTGCAAGGAAAAAAAGGGAAAAAATGGCCTAGTGGTGTAGGTAAGAGGTTTTAAATGCTGACACTTGTTCCTGGTGTCAGCTACTGTACTACTCAACTGCATACTGATTGGTCTGGTTGTTTTCTGACTGGGCACAAACATATTTCAAATGAGTGTGTCTAGAATGATTAACAAAGTGAAACCAAACGTGATGCTTACAAGATCAAGATGGTCTCATATAAACTCAATGTTGCTGAATATATTCCATTGATTTAGCCAATGATGTTCCATTAATATTCAAAGCTGTTTTTCAATGACCATATTGGTTTTACAACCCTTAAAACAGCAACTGTTTCCAAATGGCAGCAGGGTTTCCATGCTGATTGCCACTACTTGGGATAATTGCTTCATCTGAACACATTTGTCAGTCCAGTGTTTAGATTGTGACAGATGACCTTAACTCAAGCTACAGTGGTAGGCCTATTACACTTTCCAAGATGTGTGCCTGGACAAATGGTATGCGTAATGCAATGCAGTGAGCAAAAATATGAGATAAGACATGACGGGTCATTGTTTCCATCGCATCTTAATGAGAGCTCCTGGTGGATGCCATGCCTTGGATAGTTGCTTCATTTCTATGTTCTGGTGTTATCCCAGTGAATGGAAACACTGTTAGCTGATTATGCAGGTTCCATTTGTTCTGCTCCATTTCACTCTTCAATTATTTGGACTGAGCGAATGCCCTGTAAGTATAGTCTATCCCAACCTTAAATGTGTTTGTTGATGACTCAATTCCCAGGTATGTCTGCGGTCTGGACTTTGTTTTTGCGAGATGGGTTCAGGGGAGAGAAAATAGTTTGTGCAACAATTGAGGCACAAAGGGACTTGGGGGGAGGGGGGAGGGGTGTAATATGAAAGGCGTTTTAAAACCCCCGGAATCACTTAGTTACCACTTATAACACATAGTTATAGTGCAAGATTTGCACTGAAAGCTTATGTTTTAGTGCAGGTTGTAAATGCCCCACTATTATATCAATTTACTTTTGCAACACTCGTAGCATGCCTATGCATACCTATAATGAATAAAAATACAGTATAATGAATACTGAATAGTTCTATTTACATTCTAACTTCTACTGTTGAGTCAATGTTTCTGATAGTTTTTAGTGAAGTCTAGATGTTTGACTCCAAACCTAAACATGTGTAGCCTTGATATGGACCAAGCTCATTGAGCCAGACACTATTCTAAATGTAATAGAATAGTAATAGTAAACATTTAAAGAAAGAATATAAAGATTTATTATGAAATTACTGTAATATACTGTGATATGTACATTATTTTCAGTGTGTACAAGCCAAAGGTATAGATATGAGGTCAAAGAACAGTGTTTATATTACTCCTATTTACAAATATGTATATACATTAAAAGTGCTTTTTCTATATAAGTATTGTATGCTGTATGTGCAAGTGAGAGGACCATCCTTCGTAGTATATCATTTCCTTTGGCTTTTTATGGTTGGTAAACATGATTAAAGCCAGCGTGAAACCTGAACAGTGACACCTGAAGAGAGAAGATGCCGTAGAGCAAAGGAGAGTGTGTGTGTGTGCGTGTGTGTGTGTGTGTGTGTGTGTGTGTGTGTGTGTGGAATGCCTGCCTGTGATGTAGTCTAGGCTACTCCAGCTGTAAACAATCCACTCACACCTCAGTATATCAATCTCCCTGCCATCTTCTCAGTGTTGCTACTTCCATTTGAAAACATATAATTTTAGTATTCAATTGCTTTGAATAAGCGGTACTGAAAAATATAACCATATTCATTGAACATTTTGCAACAACAATAACAAAAACAGAACATTTTATCACAATATGTGCATATGACTATTTTTTAAGCAATCCAAATTAGGTAGAGGATGTAAGGTTACATTTAACTGTTTTATTATATAAATCCTTTTCAAATAAAATGTCAAATATAGTTTCCATTTTTTTGGACATACAGAATCTCAAATATACAAAACAATTAATTTCTTTGAAAGACAATACATTCAATTATCATGTAGCCTTTGTGGTGGACAGCTGTGGAGTAAATGCACATAATGCACACCTTATTTGAAATCCCATGTAATTAATTAAACAAAATTTAAAAATCTGAAATGTGTGTGTAAAAAGCATTTTGTAACCACAACCACAGCCCATCATGGAGTACCGTTATGCTGTTAACAGGTACTGTATAGCCTATCCTTATTACAACATATAGGCTACATGTCTTGTTCAGATTGTGTAGCAATCAATGACCTGGGGGAGCTAGCCAGCTCTCTCCAGTTACCAGAACTGCAGGTGGGACTCCGATTTGTCATTTTAGTCAACAATGTTGTTCTCCGAAGGCTGCTATCAGAGTCTTCCTTTTTACAGTCGTGTTTAGTTTTATGACAGCAAATGAAACAATGTGCAAAATCCTGCAGAAGATGACCACTAAAAATCATATAAATCCACGGGTTACAGCAGCTGTTGAGACTGGCAAGGAGCGCAGAGAGGGGCACTGTTGGGTTATCAGAATCTAGAGCAAGGAAAGAGTGAAAGACTAATCAAATCACCCCGTTAAACCAATTCCCGCGTTACATTATAGCATTAGTCACCATATTTGTTTCGTACAGATGATATATGTTGTAGAATAGGCTTTTATGCGTAATGGTCATATGCTCAATAGCATTTTCACAAGGTTTGCGAGCGCGCAATTACATCCAATCGAACATGCCTCCTATAATATTCTGCCTATTGTAACTACAGTATACGCAATGTATTGAATCACTCTAGTTCAAATCAATTTTACAGTACATTAACGATGTAAAGTCAAGTTGATCGCAGGCATAATTGTTGAAAGACTGCGCGCTGCCATTGTCGTCCAAAGTTTTTTTTCAGTGCAGATTTACTGTTTATAGGCTATTATTACGATTAAAACTTTTAAATTCCTCTTTACTCACCGTCCCAGTGGAAGTTCTCATCCCAAACAGACCACATCTGAACGATAAAGAACGGCGCCCAGCAGACAATGTACGCTAAAACGATCACAAAAGTCATCTTAACGGTCCTCAGTTTGGCTCTTGATATGGTCGTAACGCTGCTGACTGAATTCTTCCCGATAAGCCCGTTCTTGCCCCCTGTTCCGGCTCCGGCGCCCGTTTTCCTAGTTTTGTATCTGATGTTCTTCCATATGCTGTGGCAGATGAACCCGTAGCAGATCATTAGTATGACCACGGGGACAAGGAAAATTCCTACCGTTATCCAGGTAATGTATGCTCTGACGCCCCACGGCTCCACGAAGTGGCCCCAGCAGTCGTAGACGTCAGTGCCGACCTGGATCTCACTCAGGGAGAAGATACAGTACTGAGGCAAGCTGAGCACCAGACTACACATCCAAGTGGACACTATCATGGTGTAAGAGCGTCGCGTGGGTTGCTGGAGAGTCTTTAGAGGGTGGCAGATGGCTATGTAGCGGTCTAGGGTCATCATCACCATCATGTAGGTGGATGCGTACATGCCCGTCACCTGCAAGTGTTTGACGATCCGACACAGAAAGTCTGGCCCGTAAAAGCGGTAGGTGACCTTCCAGCAAAGCTGCGGGAGCACCTGGAAAAACGCGACGACGAGGTCGGCCAGGCTGAGGTGCTTGATGAAAAGGTGCATCCTCGAGCTCTTTTTCTTGGTGTTGTACATGGCCAGCATGACACTTGCGTTGCCGATCACCGCCACCACGAAAGTGATGGTCAACACGGTGATCTCCAGCTTGGCCACGTCCTCGTTTCTCGCAAACGGGTCACTTCCATTCGGGTGGACGGTGGAATTGGCACTGAGCCCCATCGCTGGCTTGTAAGTAGGACCTAAAATCAGCGACTTGTTGACTTCGTCCAGGATAAACACGCGATCAGCAGTGTGCATGGCACTGCCGCGATACGCGCGGTTGAACCAGCGCCCTACCAGGAAAGCTCTCTAAAGCGCCTGAAGAGAGTGAAGGAGAGCGACTACGTGATCTAGTCTGTGTTGAAGCAGCGTCTCTTGCCTTTTAACCCCGACGCACATTTCAGACAGCATGTGCGTAAAACGGATACAACCCTCCCACAGGCGAGCAAACAGCCAGCGGCGAGGCACCTCGCCATACAGACAGCATCAGCACAGTAGCCATACACCACTCTCGACATATGAAACGACCTCCTTGTGTGAGAGGAAAAACTCAATTGAAAATCTGAAATGCTAAATATGTTAATGTTTACAAAACAATTAAAGGAACTATGCATGATTTTGTCAGGCACTAGATGTCATGCTAAGCACCAGCATCATCTCAACCCAAAACATAAATGTTTCAGTAGAGGTGCCTGTGAACTACTAATAAATATGCACCTTGTGGCTTCAATATGTACATTGTTCCAAGTGAATAAAATGTGTGGACATTTTAGACCATGGTCAGGGGGTTACATGATTATCAGTAATTGGCTGAATAGGAACAAGCTGATCAAAAAGAAGCTGGGGATCAGTCATATGCAGAAGCTAGTAAAGAGCTATGAGCTATAGGGTCCTATTAAAGGACTGCTATAGTTACTTTTCTTCTACTTTCTTCTGTTTGTACTTATTTTTGGTTTAATTTGATATTATTTTCTTCACCTGACTGAAGATCTGCTGATGGAAAAACATAACAACACATACCTGGACTGCATAATTCCATTTTGCCTCAGTTTTTGCCTTTATTGCTCAACCAACCTCACAATGCAGTCACCATTTCTGATAAATACCTGATTTGGGTGCCATTGGTCACAGCAGTTCTGGGAAATCCAGAGAAGATATCGGAACCCATTAATCGGATGGGAGGTCTTGGTTCCATTCCATTTATTGACTAAAGGCTAGCCTCCACCAAGAAGATGGCGTCAGATAACCAGAGGGGGAGGGGAGGCTATAATATAAGTGGATTCTAAGCATTTTCCCCCAAATATTTTTGACCTTGATCACAGATTTAAATTGTCTGTGTTCACAGAGCATTTGTTTATATCAAAAGAAGCAGTAGAACTAGTAGAACCGTAGATTAAAGGATGAGTATGTAATTTGCTTCAGAAGCAAATTTAGTAATATTTCTTGAAATTCTCTTTACACCCCAATAGCAATGACAAAATTAAATGCTCTGACAATACGATTAGAAATATCTGTCATCTGTGAGAGTCGCAGGAATGTGAA
>JAODTR010063408.1:0-15000 GCA_025399935.1 Amblyopsis rosae
TTTGCCCCCCCCCCCCCCCCCCCCCCCGCTCGTACATAGCTCTGATCTTCTTAACCTCCGCTTCAGAGGAATGACCATCTGACCATTAAGCTCGACAATCAGACGTTCACCTTCAACCCCGACCATCTCAGCCAATCCGGTCGTCCCGTTGGATGTATAGAACTGTTGACACAAATCTCTCTCTTATTTTTCATCATTTTCATCATCATGTTGTTTTGGAATTAACCTGACACACGCTGTGATATCTTTGTCTGTTAAGACACATCCATCTGGGGAGCCGTCCATTGAAACTGTTTCAAGAGGGCAGGCACTCAAAAAAAATAATACTTGCATGTGATTGGACGAACCTGTGAACCAGCAGTCTGTTGTTATCCACTCTTGCAGTAGAAACGTCGGGAGAAGAGTGAATACATGTTTTCCATTGAGAAAAGCCTTTTCTCTTCTAATAAATTCTAATTAAACCGATGCTACACTGCAAAAAAAACACAAAAAAGAACATATTAGTGTGATAATCTTGTTTTTAGATTTAAAATCAAATTGGACTTGTTTGTAATATAAATGGCTTATTTAGTGACTTAATGTATGTAAATGTGCACTTAATCTAAGAAATCTTAAGTGAATTTCACTTACTGCACTGGCAGCCAGTTTTGCAAGCTCATAACTAATATATTTGCACTTATATTTGATAGGGCATTTTTTGCAGTGTATATTGTATAATCTCTAGGCGTTTTCAACTAGAGTGGTTTTCAAGTCGCCTTCGTCACACCTAAACCACGCCCATATAGCTAACTATGATGCTGATTTGCCACACACAAGGTTTACAGGCCTGAATCACCTCGATTTCCAAGCTCTTGCGTGATTGTGTGTGTATGCATGTGCGTGTGTGTGCGTGCGTGTGCGTGCGTGTGTCACTACATGCATGAAGACGAGTAATTGCTTAATTGTGTGTGTGTGTGTGTGTGCGTGCGTGTGTGTGTCACTACATGAATGAAGAAGTGTGATTGCGTGTGTGTGTGTGTATGTGTGTGTGGGGCACCTAACATGGCCGCTAGCCCGAGGCAGGTGGACAGTGTAAACGCCATCAGAGGACATCAGGGACACAGACAGGAGCTCTGTGAAGGACAGATGAATTGGCTTTTAATGACGACTCCCGAGACGAGCTAAAGCTCTCTGTCTTCAGGCACATACTGATGTATTTTTCATGGAGTCCGTTTGGAGGGCCCGCCTCGGGCCCCGCGAGAATGGATAGAAGCAGGTAGAGGGAAAACTCCTGGATACGTGGGAAAATAAAGATTTAAGCTAAAGTGACACGGAATGAGCTGGACCGTGCCCTTTCCCGGCGCTGGAGAGATATCTGTGGATATAAGCCACATATAAGGACTGTCCACTGCCTCCGTCACATATCTGAATGCAGTAAATGAACGCTAATGCTAATTAGAGGATGCTAAACAAAGGGCAGCGTCTTTAGCCATAAATAGACGAAGGGAGTGAAAAGTGCATGCGGCCGCTGCAGAGCTCCGCCGATGAGCACCGTAAGCAGTTTCCGTGTTCCTGTGTCCCCCCACGAGTGTCTATTTAAACACCCAGAAACAGGCTGAGGTGGCACTGACCCATTTCAGTTCTTGCATGTTAGCTGGCTCACAAAGCAATATTAATGACAGAAAGCCACAGTCCTCTAATTCCATTTTTACCGTGCTGTGTAAGACGGAGCGGCACGGCGTAATGACGTCAGCGGTATTCCCACCAGTTTCTCTTGGCTAACTGCTACAAAGAATACAGTATAGGGCGTCTATAAATGGCAGACATCTGGCCCTGCCAGGTGGATGTGGGAGCGGGGAAGCCATCCGTTCGCCGCCCCCCCCCCCCCCCCCTGTGAAGAACAATAGCGACGTGCGACGAACAGTAAGGGACCCTACAAGACGCCGGTCTGCTGGGGGCGGTCCCGCCGGCTGCAGGATTGTGGAAAGAATGCTGAGGACGCAGTTTTCAAGCATTTCCTGCCAGAGATGAGGCCACGTTAGGCCTGTTGGGCAGGGACATTCCCTGGGAACTAACGGATATTTAGGCCTTTCTTGAAGAAGCATGGGAGACAAGCCATGTTTATGTAGGGAATATAAATCAGATTCTCCTGGGACCCAGAGCCCTGCCAATTATTGTCTTGGGAAAGCCCTCACAGAAAGGCAGGGAGAGATGAAAGAATTACACATTTAGCTTTTTGTGTTTCCACTGATACATACAGTAAGCTATTTCCTCCAAACGCCACTGGGCAGCAGACTCTAGCAAAAATATCCTTGTTTTCCTTTTAGCTAATTACTCAGCTAGCATGATGTTCTATTACTTCAAAACTTTCACATAACTGGCTTACTTCTGGAGTCTCTCGGGTAAAAGTTCAATGGCTGGTGAACCATCTAATTCCACAAGGAATCCCGCCTCCATACACAGATGTGAATGAGTTTTTTGTTGGTTTGAGAAAAAGGAAACAAAATGACCTCATACAACCTTTGCACTATAATTACAAACAAATAAAAAATAAAACAAAACGCATCCACCATGAGTGTAAAGACTTTTTTATACTAAAGCCAATGAAGATGTGATTTATGTGCCAGATAGCGGCGAATATGATACTGCATCATATATCTTCAAGTGTGACTAATTTTCATCCATTAATTCTGGTGGAATGAGAGATTGGAGCAAAACGAGGAGGATCCTAATTAGATTGGAGACTCGGGAAGCTGCACCAACTGGGGGTTATGGGAAATAACATGGGAACCAAAAGCCTTCAATTAGCTTGTCACTTTATGTCCTAAACCACAGTACATTTTTCATCACATGCAAAGATGATCAGAGTTCAATTCCCCTCCACATGCCACAGGGAGAGATGTTTAAGACATGTCCTGATCTGGTCAACACAGCCTAGATGGATACATATACAGATAGAGAGAGAGAGAGAGAGAGAGAGAGAGAGAGAGAGAGAGATATGATTACACTGCTTTTAAACTTTAAAAAAGCCTTTTGCCAGCCTGTGTTCTGATCTGATCCCAGGGCTGTTTTCAGCCTCGGGCTTCACTTTGTAAAACAAGCTTCTCCTGTGCTACCTTAACCTGCAATATTTACCCAGAATGCCTCACGTTTGCCACAATAATAAAAGTAATCTGGCTCCAAATGTCAGTGCCGCCGGCGGGCTGCAGGTTGGTAAATGAAGTGTTGGGTTTGGTACCTGCGGCAGGCGTGTTTGTCGCGCGGTGACGAGGTGACGTGTGTCACTTTTAATGAAATGATGTCTTTCATTATCTTGACTTTCAAGAGGTAACAGCTCTTCACTGGCAGGATAACACACCTTCTAAATGGGTTTCACACTTCCAAACATAGACAGCAGGGAGTTCTACCACAGCGGGACACGGCAGACGAATTACAACTCTTACAACAGACAGAACACAAGATGCTTAATGATGTACACTGACACCTTTCAATGGCACGACAACAGCCAGATTGAACCCTGGTTATTGGGCTGTTGGGGATGGTCGCATCGCGTTCTTGGGAGCATTTCCTCCTCCAGCAGAAATAAGAGCCGTCATTATCATCTGCTTTGATAACAAACACCTGTTGTTTACCAAACAACATGGCCATCAGCTGATACCCTCAAGCATTTCCCAGTATGCTCTCCAGAGACCAGAGTGGAATTATGGGTAGTTAGATCTAGATTGCTCTTGTTAGAGGAGATTAGAAGCAACACGCTCCATTTTCACACTATTTGTTTATTTAATACTGTATTGTATGATTCTTTATTGGAAAGGTTATGTCAAAAGATTATACTCTTAATTTGCATGTTGTATATTAAATTAAGTTAATCCAAGACTTGGTTTCCACAGCCACTGTACATATTAGATGGTTTATACCATATAAACATATTGTAAGTGTAAGTGCGTGACATGAGTTGAACAAAAAACATTAGAGGACAGCATCTTTGTTATATTTGCAAAGTGACAGAAAACTCGATCGATCAAATTGACGAATACCAAATTATATTATATATTGTATATATTATATTAAATTAAAGTTCTGCACCTACAAGTCAACCATGGAGAAGGGTTTACGTCATAGAACTATATGGGTGACGTATGTCAAGACGCAAACACGCGCACACGCGCGCGCACAACCTACTGTAACTGCACACAAGCATTGCGCATTTTCGTTGTTCCTTTCCTCAACATATGTTCCCACCCCACTTCATCAACATTTCCCATGCAAAGTGCTAATGCATTTGGCTGCATGGCTGTTGCAGTGTTATTTGCATGTGATTATGGTAACATTAACTATGTTAATGTTAATTATGTTCATGTCAATATTATGCATGTTTTAGGAGATGTTATGTGATCTGAAGGGGCTTCCATTATGTGCACTGCACGCCACTACTGTATACAATAAATATATAGGCCTATCTATCTATCTATCTATCTATCTATCTATCTATCTATCTATCTGTCCATAAAACATATCTATCTATCTATCTATCTATCTATCTATCCATAAAACATATCTATCTATCTATCTATCTATCTATCTATCTATCTATCTATCTATCTATCGATCTGTCTATCTGTCTATATGTATGTCTGTCTATATATTTTATTTTTTGTAATGGAGGGGGGCAGTCAATGGGGTGGTCAACGTATTTTATCAAATTATTGCTTGTTTATTGTTATTTCTCTGGAGGCTTTAATGGGTATTTTGAGTATATTACATTAATTCCTAAGTACCTACGATAAATTTGAGGTCAGAACCGTTTTTTTTCTGCAGCAAACTGTTTCAGGGTAAATTGACTTTGTTTCAGGCCATGCATGGTAGATGTATCTGTCTGGGTGCTGCCTACGTCAGCAAAGTTCCGGTGGTGACACGTCCACTTAAGAGACCGGAAGTGTTCAATTGTTGCTTCCATTGAAACACATTACAGTGCTTCATCTTTCTAACACCTCTAGATATTTCCTCACCCGGATTTATCTTCTGACGAACAGATCCAATCTATGTAACTACAGGTAAACAGCCGTCATCTGAATGTTCCATACGTTTCTACACATCTAATTCCAAGTCAATTATTTACAGTGAATTGGCTCTTAAGTACGACTAGGCTGTCCCACATTGTTATTTAAAGTAGTGCAAATATAAACTAATGAAGACATACTAAAGTAAGGCTCAGGCCAGCTGTTTGACTTGAGGCTGCTAAAAACGTGGTTACCTTTCAGTTTGATTAAAGTAGATTCCCCACTGGATCAGCTGTCCAGGCCAGAACATGTCACTGTTACTATCTATCTTATTTTTAAATGCTAAAATAAGGTGTTCAATATAAGTAGACAGATGCCCAACCTTAGATATACATGTATAGTATTTGAATTGACATAAGAATGCAAGGCAACATCCAGCCTTTCCCACATCGATGAAACATTAGCCAGTGGGAGGACAAAATATTTCACAATGTTAATCAATAAACGTCTTTTCACCCTACTGGAATTCCTTACCACCACCTCGACACACACCGTTGCACTTGAAAACACACACACACACGCTTTCAAATGGTTCCCACGTTGTAAACTAAGGACTTAAGTTTCAAGAACCAACAACATCCTTCCGTTGTAGAATCTGTCCTTGTTATTTAAACGGGGACGATCTAGTTAAGAAAACAAACTCATCTCATGTAAAAGCGTCTCTGGGGACTCTTCCGCCGTCCTTGTAGTTTCAGCTGACATATGTCGGAAACACAGCAGCCCGCAGGAAAACCTGGAGTGGCACCAGCGGGATCCGGCACTGAATACTCCAAGGCGAGACGTAGAGGTCAGAGAGCCGTGGCGTGCCAGCCAGGAGAGACTGTTAGTCGATGATGATGGAGCCAGAAAATGTCACCTTCAATATGGCGTCCATGTTTTCCTGCTGAGGTCCAGAGTCTGACAGGCTTGCTCTGAATGGAGGCAGCCAGGCAGAAAATAATATTCAGCTTCGCCCCTCCGCAACCTTCTACTGGCTCATTTAGATATATTACCTACTCACACGGAACACTGGATCCCTGCATCACACAAGCGCGCGCACACACACGCACACACACACACACACACAGATTTTTCTCATTGTACACATTTCACGCTCTATATAGACTATCGTTATTGGAAATGAAGAAAAGCCTCTTCGTTTAAGATGCACTTTGTCGTTCTATCTAATCGAAATTCATCCGTGTGCGTGTTTTTTTTTTTTTTTTTATCTTCTGCTAGATAAGCAAGACAGAGCCCTTATCTAAGCAGGCTAGTGTTTTAGTGCTACTGGACTCCACTAGGTTAGCGAACAAATAGAGCTGAGATTAGCGTAATCTAATACTGCCCCGGGCGGAACATACTGACTCTAGCTTGTGGCAGAAATGTTCTACAGAGAAATGACAGTCAAGTGAGATAATACACTTTGGGCTCAAATGAAGCAGGAAATGAATGTATATTCAGGCAGGAGGAGTTGAGAGAGGGACAGGCTATTCTCTCATCTCTTATCGCTTCTGCACCAGCTTAATGGTTGGCTATTTTATCAGCGTCTTCCGCTACATTGATTCCTGTGGGAATGGTATGTGTATTGATTTACCACAGTAAATGTATAGGTACATGTATTGATCTTTAAATGTGGATATGTCAGATGGCAAAAATGATCCGTCATCATTCCTAAAATTAAACTTAACAATCTTTAACGTTGTACTTCAATTTCAAGGGGTAATATCCATTTATGGCTTCCGGGAGGTAAATGAGGGCCCTGTTGACATGTTCACAGGGTTTCCAGGCACATGCATGCTTTGTCCAACTTTATGTACAGCTTTCTATAAAGTTATTTTCAATCTAAGGAATTTTTAATGATTAAAGAAGGCAAAGGGCCAAGTTTGTATTCACTAGCTAATGCCAAATAGTGCGCTTGTTTTTCTTTTGCACACCAGACCATAAACTGTTAAATTAAATATTAAATAACATCTCCGTGTGGTCGGAGAGCCAGGCACCATCTTGTCATGTTCCCAGTGACTAAGGATGTGAATGCGTCTCCGCCACGCTGCTTATATGGAGGTTTGAACCCTGAGGAGTCGCAATGAGATTCCCCTGACTGGTATTTGCTGTCACGTGACCTGGTTACCCGTGGTAACAGAGAGATGGATGTCCACGGGGCCAAAAATGATCCATCCAAGGACCCCTTCATGATTATGATGTGATTGGGGGTGATGCATTACACCCTTTCCCCTCATAACCACACACACACACACACACACCATACATTTCTCTATATACTGTTTGCCTAACCACTCTAATTACACATGCACATCATTTGAGGATGACTTGTCTGCCCTTTATTATATTATAAATGCAGCTCTGCCACGTCTCCCTTTCTGAGAACTACTGTAGAGCTGCTTAATGCGCTGCCGGCGCCTCTCTCCAAGATCTTGTTAGGAATACATTGACAACGAGCAACGGCCTTTTATTTCTTCTCCACACACCATCAAATAACCCTACTGCAAGTGGGAGTCACAGCTGTTGGGAAGCAAGTTTTATTTCCCCATAGATAGCGCAACAACATCTTCAACATTATAAATTATAGTCATAAAGAGCTTCAGTATTATGGAGTGTAGAATATGTAAAGCAGGGCCATTGTTTTAGTTGCAGCTTCTTTCAAAGTCATCACTATCTACACTCACACAGACTACATATTTATAGAAATCATATTTTGTGTATATTTCACATTGAAGTATTTCTCTGGTCTAATCCATCATATCGCTCTTCATTTGTCTGGATGCATTCATCGCCAGCCAGCTCATCCAATCAGCTGAAGTCTCTCCGCACACATTATGCAAAGCAGCCAGTACCCAGCTAGCTAAACAGGCCAACATCAGTCAAATTCCCGCGAAACAAATCCAGGAATGACAGCGTTCCGTCTCCCGCCCCGGATTCCGAACCAGCGAACACACAAGAGCGAGGCCTCTCAATATTTAAGGTGAACTATAGGAAACAGGGGGGTAAAAAAGACTGCGTTTGATTCATTATTCAGCGCCTGCCTTCCCTTCTCGCTGCGTACCCGTGATAACAGTGAAGCTCCAGGCTTTAATTCTTCAGCACCACAGATTAGAACGGCAGAAACAATCCCCAATCTCTTGGAAGTACTTTGTAAAAAAAAATAAAAAATAAAAAATGACAGATAGGGAGGGGGAGAAAGAGAGAGAGAGAGAGAGAGAGAGAGAGAGAGAGAGAGAGAGAGAGAGAGAGTAACTGCTGGCATCGCTGAAAGAAGCTGAGACGCTTTGTCTTGATGTGAAGTCCCTCTGTTATCTATCTGCAAGTCACGCCGTCGAACACCAACTCTCTCCCGCCACAGATGGACGGAGGGAGACTTGGGTGAGAAAATGCAGGCGAGGGAGCACCCACGGCGACCGGCGTTTCTAGGCGGTGAATGGAGCAATGGAGCAGAGCGAGGACTATGTGCCTGCTCCAGCTGTGTACCCACGCAGGCCCCCCCCCCACCCCCCGCCCACAGCAACACTAGACCTGAAAACATCCCTCTTTCTCTCCATCCAACACGTAATTGGCTTCCTGGATTCACTTCAACCGCTGGAGGAAATCTCTGACAAAACCATATATAAATAAATCCATTTCATGTGTTTCCACGCCGTGCTGCCTTGTTACGTATGCAAATGAGATCCTCCTGCCCTTCCAGCCACGGGCCTTGGCTCTCGCCCATGCTAATGTAGGCCGGGTTCGCTTTGCATCCACGCATAAAGCAAGCACTTCAACACAGATAAGGCCAGCGCCGAGGACAGAGGGGAAGGCAGGGAGAGAGCGTCAAACATCCAACAGAAAAATAAATCGAAGTAAATCGCTCTGCGGGGAAAAAAAAAAAAGAGAGAAAGACAGAAAGAAAGATAGAGCATGAGAGAGAGATAGCAGTATAATAGCGGATGGACAGTGAATACTGCAGCATTAATGATGCCTGGGCAGTTAAAAGTAAGCCACAAATTCACTCATTAAACTGCTCCTTCTTTAAAGCTATCTTGTTCCAGAGATACCACTTCTGCACAGTATTGTGCAGCATATACGTTTATAAATCTATTGACAATTTACAAACTAGTGGTTTGGCTGCTAGAAGCTCATTTGTCCTGGATTCACCAGTGCCGGTCATTAATTCAAGCGCTGTCTGTTTCTCTTTTACAAGTCATGTCAGAAGTGACGTGGCATTCCACGCAGTGGCAGAAAGTTGCTACTGTAAACAAAAATAAAAAGTCTAATAAATGTTTTTAATAAAATGGCAAGACACTGCTAGATAAGCAAGCATTCATTTTGTGTATTGTGACGTTTTTGAAGAAATCTAAAATACGTTCTATTATGTTGCTATTTTGCATGTTTTTTTATCTAGGCTGACTCCAATTATAAGTAGAGGTAGGGTTAGGCTTGCTCAAGGATGAATGCACTGCACAGTAAGTTGGCAAGTCATAGGGTTTAAATCCGGGATATTGCAGCTAGCTAGGCGTCAACTACGCTAGCCTATCTATCCTGCCCCCTTCCTTTGCTAGTTTGTTATTCCATTATATTTTGTTCTATTCTAGTCTAGTCTCATTGTGCTCTGTCCTTAGTTGTGATTGGCTGACAGCAGGAGTGATGTCAGCTCCTGCTAGGCTAGCTGTCATTGTGACAGCCGCTGCGAGCTAATTAGCGGTGACGCCAGTCCTGCTGTTAGCTAGATTCCCAGGAGCGATGTCACTGAGCACGCTCACAGGGGACTGCAGACAGACTGGACTTCAGTCCTTGTTAAATCCTCATTAAGCCCTTGTTACGTCTACAGAGAGAAATAATGCAGGGTTGCTAACAATAACGTGATGAAGTCTCACTGTACACAACCATGCCTTTCATTCATCTCTCCTCCGACGTTATGTCCCCCCCCCCCCCCCCTTCCCCCTGAGGTCAGAGGTCGGCAGGAAGTAAGGGCTGGTGCAGTCAGAGGGGGCGTGCTCGACCCGCACAACTGGAGCAGAAGATGCACCCCCTGGCGCACGCACACACACACGCACACACATGCAAACACGCATGCCTACAGTAGTTAATGTTCACACCACACACACACACACACACATACGCATGAACGACCCCCCCACCCCCACACACACACACACACACACACACAATTTTGTACTTAAGCACATTATATTCCTCTCCCCACAGCGTAGTGGTGTGTGGGTGTGTGTGTGTGTGTGTGTACACGTGCGTGCGTGCATTCACTATAGTCTGTGTTGCGCATTACAAACACTAGTTGTGTGTGTGTGTGTGTGTGTGTGTGTGTGTGTGTGTGTGTGTGTGTGTGTGTGTGTGTGACTGGCCTCATAATCATAGGCTGCTGGCTTGTTTGTGCATTGACGCGCACATGTGTGTGTGCATGCGCGCATGTGCGTGTGGTTGTGCACATGTGTGTGTGTGTGTGTGTGTGTGTGTGTGTGTGTGTGCGCGTGCATGTGCGTGTGTGTGCGTGTGTGTGTTCCAGGAGGTTAATTGAAGCAGATCCTTGTAAACGCAGGTCTGGGAGGTGGGATTCTCCTTGTTGACTATTCAACACCACACACTGACACTAGCGCTAACATTAGCAGCTAGGGCTAACTTCAGCAGCTAGCGATGACATTAGCATCTAGCGCTAACGTTAGCAACTAGCTTGCTAGTGGAGAGGTTGGACCATCCCCTCTAACCCCAAACATACACCGCTAATACAACTGAACACACACATCAGCTACACACTCCTCTTCTCTAATAGCTTTAGTCTGATTGCAAAGCAGAACCCTTCGATGATTGTACAATGCACGCAAACACACACAAACACGTGCATGCACGCACACACACACACACACACACACACACACACAGACACACACACACACACACACAAAGATGTAATTAGCTGTGTGTGCTTCCAAGTTATGATATCAACATTGGTTAAAATGATTGGTGACATCATTGCCGATGTAAACACACAGACAACACACACACACGCACACACAACACACAGACACACCACAGGCAACAACGATCACCTCAAGTCAATTCATGTAGTGAACAAACGATATGGCATCACGTGGACTCTTATACCACACAGGTGTCATGTAGGAACTGATTGTGTGTGTGTGTGTGTGTGTGTGTGTGTGTGTGTGTAATGTCAGGTAGCAGCTGGTGGAACTGGGGTTGTTTCATGTTTCCGCCAGTTCTGAACACACACACACACACACACAAAGGAATCATTCTTTCCGAATGTACATGCACAGACATGACTGAGATTCTCCCCTCTCTCTCTCTCTCTCTCTCTCTCTCTCTCTCTCTCTCTCTCTCTCTCAAACACACACACACACACACAGAGCAGTCTGTGTCCAGAGTGATTAGCAGAGGGATTCTGGGACCGTTCATTTTCATTAACGTCACACTCGCTCCGTGTGTGTGTGTGCTTGTGCGTGTGCGTGTGTGTGTGCGTGTGTGTGTGTGTGTGTGTGTGTGTCGCTCCTCTGCTCCATCGAGAACACACACTCCTGCTTAGTGCGGGTGTGTACATGTGCGTGCGTGCGTGCGTGCGTGTGCGTGTGAGTGTGCGTGTGTAGATCTGGCCAAGCATTGTCTGTTCCTTGATGGCATGATAGAGAAACACAGAGAGAGAGAGAGAGAGAGAGAGAGAGGGGCTGTTTATCATGCCAGTAATTAACTTCAGTGTTCCACTTTAATTAAAATATAACAGCAGTATGGGAGAGGCTCAGTATGGACACACACACACACACACGGACTGACTACATCAAAGGCCTACCCTCATTAATCTCCCCTTAAATAACCATGTCTCAGTAGGACGGACAGACACTGACAGAGCATCATATCTGTTTATTTTCATACAAATCTGAATACAAACATTCACGGAGGACATCTCTTTGTCTACATCTGGTGTCTTCATCATGTCTTGCTGTATGTCTACACATCATCATATAATTTAAGTCTCATAAACGTACAGTCATGAATTAAAACGTTATTTTACACACAGTACAGGCTAACTGGATCTAACCTATTATACGGTATATTATATATCTATTGGAACATATGGTGGTTTGGTTCGCTTGGGGTCCACCATGGTAACGAGATTCTGATACAGATCTCTCCTCTCCGTCCTTCGCTCCTCTCCTTTCAACCTTTCCTCCTCTCCTCTGTAATGTTCTCATTTGAAAACAATTTTCACTTTCGCTGCGTTTCATTGAAAGAGCGTGTTTTTAGACGAGTGAAATAGAGAGGGGGGGGGTTGGAGGGTGAGAAGAAAAGAGATTGGAGGCTGATTTGGTTTAAATATGCAGCGCACGGGCTCTCTCTCTCTCTCTCGCCCCGCTGAACAGAGAGAGAGAGCGAGAGAAAAAGAGTGCAAGAAAGAGAAAGAGAGAGAGAGGGGGGCTTATTGAGTGTTCAAGCCAATTTCTGTCCATTCAGACTAAAGTATAGAGTTGCTAAGAATTGTGTGTGTGCGTGTGCGTGTTTGTGTGTGTGTGTGTGTGCACTGTCTGTGTAAACGGTGTGAGGTTGTGTTACCTGTCTTTAAACCTGTCTTCTACCCTGCCTGTCAATCATCCCATAGAGGAATAGGAAGGGGGCGGGCAGAAGGAGCGGTCCACCCTTTAAAAAATGGTTTCAGGAAACAGAAAAAAAAAGCCCAAAAAATAAATAAAAAATCTCCAGTGTTGCCAGAAACAGGAAGCAGCTAAAAAAAAAAGAAAAAAAAAAGAGATTCCATCTGTCTTCCCAGAATTCATAGCTTTAAAAAGTTTTAATTTAGTCCTTTAGTTCCTGGAGGGAAAAGATAAAAAGCTTCTCGTCGTTGTTTTTATTTTGCAGATGAATCAGTTTTTATTCTTAAGGCAGGTTTAGTCCGGGCGGGTTCTGTCCGTCAGCAGGACCTACAGGAGCAGAAAGACGTCTTACTGCTCAGATCAGAACCACACAACCATGCAGAAACTAAAATATTATTTAAAAAATTCATAAAAAGTGTAAAAAAAATTAAAAAAAACACTGGAGCAAAAAAAAATCTAAAAAAATATTTACTCGTGGGGAGACGCAAAATAAATCTCAATTTACTTAGAAAAAAAGGACTTCCTTAACCAAAAATATGAACATAATTTTCCAGTTTAAAGGTCAAGCAAGCGACTTTGTAGAATTGAACCAGAATGAACAGAAACAAGTCTACAGCACTCCAGGTCAGATTTAACCAGATGCAAGGAGCGGTTTTGCACACTTCCTAAAGCATGATGGTGATTGATGGATGTGAACATATTCTGGCATCTGTTCCATCTGATGTGCAGGCTGCATTCTCTCACATTTCTGCTCATTCTCTTCAGCTCTGTTCTCCAAAGTTGCCTAGCGCACCTTTAATAAGTAGCAGGTGAAGCAGGGATATTGAAGGATTGTTGTTTTGAAGGTCTGACCAGCTCTAAGTGACTGGTCTCATCTCGTTATCACGGCTGACCCTGACTAAAGCTATAGTACCAATGTGTGTGTGTGTGTGTGTGTGTGTACTGTATGTAGGGTGATTCAACATAAATGTGGATTTATTTTCAAGGTAACATACTGCACACACACTCCTCTTTAGTGGGCTAAAGAGACTGATTTATCTTTTAAAATCTCCTCTTCTCTCCCATTCTCCCCTCCTCTCCTCTCCTCTCCCCTCCCCTCCTCTCCTCTCCCCTCCTCCCCTTGTCTCCTCTCCTCTCCTCTCCTCTCCTCTCCTCCACTCCCCTCCTCTCCTTCCCATCCCTTCCTCTTCTCCTCTCTAACATCTGGTTGTAATGAGAAACACAGTCAGACATTTAGCACCTCCTGCACTCCGGGTCACCTCCTGCTGGGTGCGTTTGTAAAACCGTCTTCTCTGCCTCCCCGTGACCACACACCCCCCGCCCCCCCCCCCCCCCCCTCCTCCCCTCTGACCCTCCAGATGCTTCTGCTGCCTGCAAGCTGCGTTTGGCAGGGTGTGTGTGTGTGTGTGTGTGTGCGTGCGTGTGTGTGCGTATGTGTATGTGTGTGTGCATGCATGCGTGCGTGTGTGTGTGCATATGTGCGTGCAGGTGTGTGTGTCACAGCTGTCAAGGTGATCTTTGAGCTGATCTGTGGTCCATAATTAAAATGGCCACAAACGTCTGGTCCATTTATCTTAGTCCGGTCAACTTCCCCTGAGGTGTTCAGGACAGTGCCTTGCTCATGGACACTTCAGCTGCTAAGAACCCAAACTGTGAACGTCTGAATTGTCTTGATTTTAACCATAAGCAGCGTCTTTCTACTAACGAGGTGAGCTTAGCTATTGGTTAACAAGGCAGGTCAGGTCAATGGTGTTCAATAAGGTGCCTGATTGGAGCTAACATAGCAGAATTTCATTGACCTCGATTACTGTATGATGTCATGATTTTAAACATCACGACTACAACTATGCTTACACGCATACAGTATAACCACTATATTAACATTATATTATATTGTGGCATGTGAGTGTGCACAAATTAAGCATTTTATGTTCACCAACGGGGAGATAATTAACCAACAGTGAATTAATCAATCTTTTTGTTTTATGTATATGAAGCAGCATATCCACAAACATTGGTGGCCTCTCTGTTTCAGCAAACCTTTTAGGGGCAGGGATTGCTATGGGATGTAAAATATTCTGCTTAATGGATCTTTAAAGGCACATTGATTCCACCATTATACTGATATATTCTGTGTGTGTGGGAAGTAAATTAATTCTGCCATGAGGTCTTAGGGAGGAGCAGGGGGTTTTGAATCTGGGATATAGTCTGTCTGTCTGTCTGTCTGTCTGTCTGTCTGTCTGTCTAAGAACTGCTGTCTATACTGTAGATAAGCTGCTGTTTCTCTGGATATTATGGGATGCTAGTATTCAGGGGAGCAATGACTGGCATTGCGAGAAGAGAAGAAAGATTGTTCTGTCTTTGAGCTAAAAGTC
>JAODTR010063419.1:0-16598 GCA_025399935.1 Amblyopsis rosae
TATGATATAAATATATTTAAAAAATAGTTTAGGATATGTTCATATAGCCTATTTAATCTGTAGGTTAACACTTTTGGGGGAAAACGACATCATCCAGGCATCAGAGGTGATATGGATAGGTTTATGCCCTAAGAATACGCATGGGATTGTAACGAGACGGTGTAGTTTTAATTATCTTTCTGATTTAATTTGAGAACACTCGTTTTAAGTGATACAGGCAAGCATATAATAGTCTGCACTAGTTTCAATGGTTAGCCAATGTATTAATGCTAATGCGAGTTTTGCAGTTGTTTGTGGTGGTATAATTTCTCTTCAATAAAACGAATAATTGAATCGCCTACAGGCATAGCCTAATTGGTGCAAAATAGAACAATATATTTTTGTCTAAGATATCCCGCTACAAGAACATCTACACACACAGCACGTACACAAAATAGAGACTTGTTATTCACAAATCAACAGAATAAAATATGCCTGTATTAACATCCAGGCATATTGACTATCTGGAGCACATATAGCTTGTAACCACGCAATCCTTCACCATTGTTATAGAGCAGCGGTGCGTTTCCCAAAAGTGCCTTTACCAGCTAATCATTGGAATAACCACCGTTTTTTGTTTTCTTTAGGCTCAGAGGCTTGGCCAGGAAGTGACCAGGGGTGGCACTGGCCACCACTGAAATGTAATTGGCCACCCCATGTGCCCCCCAAAAAGAAATCTGAAATGTGATCGCCCATTGGCTGCAGTGTAATGTTGCCTCTAAATGCACTCTCAAAGTTTTGGTGAAAACGGCACAGGTTTATATTTATTACATCATATCTTCAGAAAGGTAAAGGTGAAAAAAAACATTTCCTCATACTCCAGACATTCAGCCAAAAATATTGATGTATGTCTTGTGTTCGTCAGCATAACAGCGGCTGTGCAAGACCAACGACAATGGTGCCTGTAAAATCGCATTATACATATTCGAATGGTAGTGAGAGGGACAAGTTAACATATTGGATCATATCTTGCGAATAGGTAAAGACTAGAAGCGCACATTTTTTTACACACAATCTAGACACTCTACTGAGGAGATCATTATGTGGCTTGTGTTATTTGGCATATCAGGGTCTGCAGAAGACAACGGCAAACGCCTCTAAAATCTCTTGCCTAAAAGCACAAACAAAACACTGAAAAATAAATATACAACTTTGTATTATTTTTGGTACTAAAATGACAGAAATTAAAAAATATAGAAATAAATATATGAAAGCATACCCCATGAAATGTATGGCTTATAAATAAGAATGCACACATAAATCAATGTAAATCTGTATTTAAATTAATTTGTGTTTTTATTTGAAAGATTAGTTTAAAAGTTAGTCAAGTCATTCAGGAAACACAATATGTGTTTCAAACAAAACTACACAATAATTCACTATCCTTTACATAATAAAAAACACCAAAAATAATAGGTGTTTATAATCTTATTGAATAAAATAAAAAATAAACAATGAGTTAAGTTTCTCAAAAATATTTTGTGATATTATCCAAATTGTAGCTGAGAGGGTGCTGATATCAGAGACATAAAATACTTGATGTTAACTATTACAGAAATACTTTTAAAAGCAATTACATAAAAATAGTAAAAACAACAGCCAAAAGATCCTTATGGTTTAAAGGGTAAAAGAGGCAGTACTATGCAAAATGCACATTAGACATGATGTGTCTAATGTGCATTAACCATACTGAATGTTATTGTTATCAACTATTGTATATTAATTAAATTAGAAACCAATAAAATATTATGAGTCAATAACATGGCAATTCCCTGTTCTTTGAACATAATACAAGGCCTATCATTATTTGGTTCCCACACATGCTATTCTCTCCTTAGATTAAAACAAGATTGTAGACTACACTATGTTGGTGTGCAAACACCTGACATTTGACTAACACCTTACATTGTTAAGAACAAAGCGCATTACTCTAACAGCCTTTAATATGGTCAGACATTTTTTAAATCCTATATCAAAGACTTCCAGGCTAAATGTGTTATAATATCAAAAGGCTATAGCCTATGCTATAATGTAGACTATGGTGAGTTAAATAATATAATGCTGTTTTTGTTGGTGTGTAGCTATTTGGATACTTAAAAACCTTAACATTTGTAAATGAGATCAGACAATTGTCAAATTGTTTGTCATTGTTAGCCTTGACTAGTCTATAAAGTTTATTCAAAATAGGAGACTGAGACCTCCCCCGCATGTGTATGCAGGGGAGGAGCAGGTTAGGGGGTGTTGTTTGTTTCCATGTGAAATGTAGGCTGTAAAGCCCTTTCAGACTGCAATGTGATTAGGGCTATATAAATAAAATGGACTTGACATGACATATTTGAGCATATTTTTAATACCTATAGTGCCCATAACCAAACAAATATTTTTGGCAAGCGCACATTGTATGTTCTTCTGTGGCCACCACCACAAATCTCTTTGCCATCCCTGTGCCACCCCAGTAAATATTTCCTAGATACGCCCCTGTTTAGGCTAGCAAATAATTGTTCAGATGAATGTTCGCAACTATAAAATTGTGAAGTTAGAACTGCTACACCTCAGGAGCATAGTTCCTTGTTAGTTTTTCTGGAGCTGTGTCCATGTATGTTCCCGGTCTGCGTCATCCCAATATAGTATAGCCCAATATCCTGAGAGATAGGCTGCTTAAAATAAGCAAATCCCAAACATTTAGACACAAATTAAAATGCATTTAATAGGCCTATAGGCATATTACATAAAATATATAATTTTATATCCTATAGCTGATTTATATGCGAGTTTAGTGGCATCAAGCTTAATCTCACAATGCACTGCTATTGAAAATAACACAATTATGGGTTAATCACTAGCGAATGGAAAAGGTTTTAAAAATTTTTACACAAACAGGCAATATAGGAAAGCATATATACATACACTACCGGTCAACAGTTTTAGAACACCTCAATTTTCCCAGTTTTTATTGAAATGTACGTAGTTTATTTCTCTCTGGGAACCATCACCTTATCGTGGTGGAGATTTGTGTGTCCCTATGATCCTGAGAGCTTTGTTGTCTGGAGCCTTGTGCTCCTGGTAGGATTTTCCAAGGCAAAGTGGTCTCAGGGGAGGGGCCAGACAAAGAATGGTTCCCTTAGACCCTTATGGAAGATCATTCAAGAGATATTCATGGACAGGATATCAAGGCGTAGTCATGGTGGGGTGGGGTTGCGGTATGGTAGCCTGGGGATCTCATCGCTGCTTTTTGCAGATGATGTGGTCCTGATGGCATCATCGGTCCATGACCTCCAGCACTCACTGGATTGGTTCGCAGCCAAATGTGAAGCGGCTGGGATGAGAATTAGCACCGCTAAATCTGAGGCCATGGTTCTCAGACAGAAATTGATGGAGTGCCTACTCCAGGTAGGGCATGAGTCCTTACCTCAAGTGAAAGAGTTTAAGTACCTCAGGGTCTTGTTCGCGAGTGAGGGGACTATGGAGCAGGAGATTGGCTAGAGAATCTGAGCAGTGGGAGCGATATTACGAGACCCACCGCTTCCGCGACTCTTGGCAGTAGATTTGCCTTTCACATGAAAGGCGGGCAGGAGGGTGCGGGGCGGAGAGCGGGATGCCGCTTTCCGTGTGAAAAGCCCTTAACACCATGTCCTAACTGGATGTGACGCGAGAGAGCGTCAGCGACAAAAGCAGTTTGATTGCTATCTTTTCTGTTGTAATGTCCTAACTGGATGTGAGCGACGCGATGCGATATTACAATCGCTTTATCACACTGTGGTGACGAAAAGAGAGTTGAGCCAGAAGGCAAAGCTCTCGATCTACCGGGCAATTTTTGTTCCTACCCTCACATATGGTCATGAAGGGTGGGTCATGACCGAAAGAACAAGATCACGGGTACAAGCGGCCGAAAGGGGTTTTCTCAGGAGGGTGGCTGGCTTCTTCCTTAGAGATAGGGTGAGAAGCTCAGCTATCCGTGAGGAACTCTGAGTAGAGCCGCTGCCCCTTCGCGTCGAAATGAGCCAGTTGAGGTGGTACGGGCATCTGGTGAGGATGTCCCCTGGGCGCCTCCCTTGGGAGGTGTTCCAGGCACGTCCAGCTTGGAGGAGGCCTTGGGGAAGACCCAGGACTAGGTGGAGAGACTATCAGCGCTTTTCCATTGCTGGTACCAGCTCAAATCTACTCGACTCGCCTCGCCTCTACTCGCTTTAGGGAGCTTTTCCATTGCATAGTATCAGCTCTACTCGACTCTACTCGCCTCTGCACGGGTCTTTTTCCATTGCAGGTACTACCCACTCAGTTGTACTGTAAGACACCTATAGCCTAGATTACTAGGCTAGTTGATGGAGTTGGGACGCCGCTTGTTGGGTGCACCAAAAATTACGTGAAACTTGCCTGGCGAGTTGACCTTTGATTTTTTGTAACTGCCGCGTCTGGCGCGTTGAGTCTGCCGAATGGTCTGAAAGATTAGATCGGGAGTGATCGGGACAGAGCAGCGATTGCAAACCACAGTTCTGAATATTTACAGGATAGGCATTGCCTAGCTGCCATGCTTAACAGCGAAATACATCAGAATTAAAACAGAAAATATAGATGGTTGGAAACATGTCGTTCTAAAATTGACTTGTCATGTCACGTCTCATGGCTACCACGTGCACTTCTCTCGAGTAGGCTAGAAGTTTATTAAAATAATGCAATAATTGTCCTACTAATATCCAGTCTGATTCGAGTATAAAGACAAGAGAAATGGTTGTTAGTCTACTAAATAAGTTTTTATTTACAAACGGTGAACAGCAAGACCGATGCATGATTCTCATTTAGATAGGCTATCTAGGATACATTCCAAACTATGCTTTTCTTCAGCAGGCGAACCGACAGAATAGGCATGTGCTGATTACTTGGTAACGGGTATAACGACATTATGCTGCATTTGTTCTGTTTAGAATATTGTTTGCTTATAATATAAGTGCAATTACTTCTTTCTGTCTACATGCTACCTAAATCAAGGCGGTGTACCGTAGGCTATGTGCTTGGCGCGCCATAGGATTTTGATCTTGCGCTATTTAATATGCTTTATTTAATATGCCTAATTTAATATTAATTAGTCATATTTTCCAGCTGATATTTTGGCCCAACATCTGCTGGACAAAGTTACACGTGATTACCAGTAGGCCTGGCCTACTAAACTGGTAGAAAGCCTATGATGTTGCACAATTGTCTCAACACGGACTGAGATCACGTTGTCTATAAATGACCCAGAATCACACTATTTCGGAAGCTCTGCGCAATGAATCTGACCATTCAAAAAAAAAAAAAAAAAATGTCGATAATACCGCAGACCGCGGTATTGGGGCAACCTAAATCACCGCAAGTACATTTTCTTCACCGCGACAGCCCTACTGCCAAATGGCGTAAATGTAAACGTAAATGTGCTGGCTCTTTGATCGTAAAAGAAACATCAATCATCTAGTGTTCCTTGAGAAGTAATAAACTGTAAGAGTTATAGACTACACCTACTCAAAACCATAGAAAAGACAAGAGTTCGCACATTTTCCTCAACTTCCTACAAATTTGTGTATACCGTGCCAACTTTCGTTTTGGGAAATATTGCTACGACACAAATTCTATGTCGCGTGGAGTATTTAGTAGTTCTCGAAGTGGGCGCGTCCTGCGCACGCCCTAGGCAAAAGGCTGTGCGCCGCCCAACACGGCAAGTATGTTGAGGCATTATCACGTAAGCTGTTGACTCTCAGAAACTTGTCTTCTGATGCTGTGGCTTTGGGTCTGCCAGACCTTTTCCAGTTTCTTATAGGAAGGTGCCTTATAGGAAACTGTACTCACTGACACCTTGGCTTTCGTTGCAATTTCTCTAAAGGAAAAACCTAAACTTTTAAGGCTTATAATATATATATGCCAGACCTGGCATATATCTGGAGGTGGTCCCCGGGCGCTGCTGCTCCCTTGAGGGATGGGTTCAATGCAGAGAACAAATTTCGCTATGTGTATGTGACAATAAAATAACCTTTACCTTTAGTAACACAGTCTGTTCCAACACTGCTTTTATACAGAGGGGTTGTAAGTAATCAACAAAATTTGGGACAGTTGTAGAAATTGTTAGCATCTTTCAAGGCTTAATTTACTTAAATTACTCCAGAACAGCTGTAAGTTGTTAACCCATTACTTGTTCCCTGAAAAGGCATTTTTGTATAATATACATTATTTTTCAGTTTTTGGTAACCTAAACTATTTGTTTTAACCTCTGGCAGTTTACCGCTTACCTTTGTACCATTTCAGGTCATTCACTGGATTTGAACTGCTTACATTTCAATAAAAACTTTAAAAATTGTGGTTGTTCTAAAACTTTTGACTGGTAGTGTTCATAGCCTCTTTCAAATTATATTGTGTTTAATAGGTTGTGCTTCCCCAAATGATGGAGTTATCTGTCGTGTTATTATATTCTAAATTAATTAAGGGAAGATTCCTCAGCAAGCAGAAAAAATACTGTTACACCATGTCCTAACCGGATGCGCCAGCAAGAGAGCGTCCGACTATCGCGTTCCATAGGACGCTTCATGTCCTCACTGAATCCGTCAAAAATTACATTCGATTACGTCATGTAAACAAACCACGTAGCCTACCTATTAGCAGTGCCACACTAGAGAGCATAAGCCTCCTCCATATTTACAATTGCCTACTATGACAGGGGCAGGTACAGATGTCACTCATTGTTGTAGGCTATACGTAGTATACAACCACCACCTCTACTTTGTAAAATAAGATAACTAGCTTGCCAGCTCTGTTGAGCATGCTAATAGAAAACGATCTCCCGCCAGCCAGCTGACACTTTAAGGTAACTGAATGAACAGTCCTGTTTCAACCATTAAATATAGCCTAGTTCTATGGTCTCAACGCGAGCGACAGGAAGAAAATAGAAACAGGGCGTCCGACAAAAGTTTCAATCAAACTGCTTTTGTCGCTGACGCTCTCTCGCGTCGCATCCAGTTAGGACACGGTGTTAAGGGATTTTCACACGGAAAGCGGCATCCCGCTCTCCATCCCGCACCCTCCTGCCCGCTTTTCATGTGAAAGGCAAATCTACTGCCAAGAGTCGCGGAAGCGGTGGGTCTCGTTTTGAGGTAACCATGAGAACACAACAGTAAACAAACCACGTAGATGAACTTAAAGATAACTGTTGGCCTATTAACAGTTTCTAAATAAACCTAGCCTACTTTATTTAAGAATTAAGACAAAATATGTGGTGAATATGATATAGTGTCCTAATTGGTGCATTTTTCACAATTATTTTTTTCAATAATTATTAATTAAAATACAACTGTAGGCTATGTCCAATAAACATGTCAGCGTATTTCTCGCATTTTCTGTCTGGTGTAGGTAGAAGCTTGTGAAAGGCAAGTATAAAAGGACAATTCTATCAGTTGGTTTGGCTGTGCTGCTTGCTAGCTTACATGCCTACATGTCAAGAAGGCGAAATGTTTGTCCCGCCTTGCAGTGGGGCAGGAGATGTTTTTTAGGTGGGGGGGACGAAAGTGTGATGAAAAATTTCTCAAATTTAAATTTTCTATACAACTATGCTTTTAGTTATTAAAACCAAATAACACACTGCAGTGAAATCTGTCCCACCCGGCGCTGCCCCGCGTGAAGGACACATGCATTACAAGGTTGCCACCAGAAAGTTATTGTAAATAGCCCATTTAATGTGTTTAAGTATTTGAGAGAAGATTTGCGTAATTTATGGTTGTAGTGCAATTGTCTTGACATTGTTACACATGGTTATGACATAGACTAGACTACTACACTGGTCAACATGCAAACATGATCACTGGTCAACAATGCCATTATATATCTACCTATTAAAAAAACAAGCAAACCGCTCTGAAATATTACTCTTCAAAGAACAGTCAATGAACAAACCTATGTTATGCGCAAGGGAATTGTCAAGCTTTTAGGGGAATTGCCGAAATGGTGCACGTTTTAGACTACACATGGTTTTACAAGCCTAAAAGGGAGGTGTATTTTTTCGCTTTTTTTTAAGCCAAAAAAGCAAGAGGAGATACCAACATAAACACAAGAACAGGACATCAAAGGTATGGTATCTGATGATCCAAGACGAAAACTTACTTTACTGTATGGTACAGTAAAGTTCCATATTGTGCGATTATGAGGTCCAGATCGATGTGAGCCAATTCCTGGTGCTAAACAAATGTCTAAAGCAAGCCAAGATAATAAAACACCATTAGTCTACATGCCAGGTGCAAATAGCTTACTTTACCGGCATGCCTATAGCAACAACCAAGGAGGGTGGGGCATTGAATAGTGGACTATAGTGGACTTGCCAATGCTGATGGTCATCAAAGTAGGCAAATAAACAAATGGAACTCGAGTTAGGCTACATCGGACGTAAACATATAACATAATACATTTATTTTCATTTTTTATTTTGTATTCTCAAAAGTGTGTGTGTGGGGGGGCACGATTTTGTTCTTCACGAAAGTGGGGACGTATCCCCCCCTACTGCGCCCCTGCCGCCCTGAGCCCTGAGCTGCAAGGAAGTCGGTGATTTTTAGCGCCAGTGCGGAGCCACGGGCCTCTGGGTCTGGGAGCCTCGGAACCCGCACACACAAGCGAGCGCGCACTCACGCACACATACACACACATACGCATACGCATACACGCACACGCCCTCAGGAAACAACTACTAGAATGAAAGACGGAAAGAAAGAAATAAAGAAAGAAAAAATAAGAAAGAAAGAAAGCAGTCATATTACATGTGCATAAGTGGTTGAATAGGCTATAGCTAGTTTACGACTTCATAAAGACGCTACAATATTTTTGGTAGAACAGACAGTAGCATATAGCCTATGCAGTTAATTAAATATGGTCTTTTTGTTTTCAAGTATGGATTTATAGCCTATGCGTTTCTGTCATTTCTTTTTTTAAGAGCTAAACATTTATATTAGTGTATTGTAATTGTTTATTTAATAATTAGCCTATCCATGTGATATGAGAGAGACAGAGATAATCACAAAACGGGGCGGGGATATTGCATAAAAATACCTAGCATTTTATTTCTTATAACCTATAGGCTATTGTAACTAAACTAAATATTTAATTATTTGCATAAAACCGAATTAGTCTATACATAAAGACGCTATTTAATAGGTTACTAAAATATATTTTTTAATGGTTTTTCATTGATTGTAGCTTTTAACCACGCACACACACATACACATACACATAAACATACACACACATTGCCTGCTCATAGGTAGTTGCGTGGTCAAGGTAAAATGCACTGACTGGAAATAGAGCATTGTCTAAACGGCAAATATACAAAGGTTAAAATTCACTACACCACGAGTGAATAGCAACAATAATAACTACTACAGACTGGATGGGAAAATGTTCGAGTTTGGAAATGTGATTATATGTATTATAACATGGTTTAATCGCTTTGTTTTTAAACTCACGCGCTATCAGTCCGCTGCATAATTCGTCGTCTGTAAATGATAAATGTCGCAAATCACTGAACTCCGTGTATAGGATGTCTCAGAAAAAGTGACAAAGACAACAGCACAACATATCCATAACGTGCACGATCAGCATCCATCGGGGCCGCACAACAAAAAGGGCGTGTTTGTTTTTACTGGGGTAAAATGGATGGGCAGCACTCCTCTGAAACCTTAGTTATTATTTTGATTTGTTTTGTGTGGGGAGGGGGGTGTAGTCTGTAGTGTTTTAACTGTCTGTGGAATTTTAGATTTTGTGGTATCCATAAAGTCCATGTTTCAGTAGTCCATACGAGAAAAAAAGAAATAAAGAAAGACATAATTAATTCCCTGTAAATCATTATTCATACAGTAGCATAATAAATCAAATTCAAACAGCCATGCTTAATTCTTAATAATAATATGTGAAAACAGCCCAAAAACGAATTTAACCGTGTGTCGGCCTACACAAATCTGGTATCAAAAATTGCTTTCCACCCCTCCTGCTACGAAACATGTGATGTGCCTCTGAAACGGACAAATAAGTTATTTTACATGGGCTCAAGACAACACATAAAAGCGGACTATGCCGAGGGCCTTTTGAGACCCTTTTGCTTTTCAAGTGTGACTGGCCTCACAGGGAACCTCTGACTGGGCGCATATTCAGAACACGGCCACGGGATCCTCGATGACAACACCAACAAACGGCCAAAAGGACGCATTATGGCGGATTAAGAGCCTGATTAAAAATTCTGCTACAAATTAGCAGCGAACCCCCATGAGACGACGGGGATCCGTGTATAAATTTCACTTTCAATTACGGCTTGCGCCAGGGCCTTCTAATGCCCCCATTCACGTGGAACTTTGTAACTTGTAGAAAACAGTTATTTCTAAGGGTCCCGAAGCCACACATGAGGAATACATGTCCAGCGTAGCGTGATATTCCTCACTTTAAAGGCTTTCAGGTCCTGATCGCTATACCGCAACCGCTATTTGTGAGTTTCTCACATGTACAAATAGCCTACAGCAACATGTTTTTTTATACCAGTTAGCCATGCTATTTTATAGCAATTGATGATTGATTGACTGTAAATGAAATTTAATTAAATACACCCTTTACATTTTTTAAATAAATTTATTCCAATGGTTTTACAATTAGGCCTACTTGATCAAATGGTAAGGAAATATTTGTTAAAGTAGTAATTTTAAATCAGACGGTAATATCAAACGATATTACTGAAAGTTGTTTATAATGAACACACATTTATTATTTTTGTCATTACAACTAATAAATGAGATATGAACATTTATGCATTTGCATCACACGACTCACATGAAATAGTGTATCATAAACGACATTTAAATAGGGCAAGAGGAAACGCGTATCTTAACACCAAACCACAAAGCCTATAGGTTGACAACATTAAATGATATTATTGTAACAAATTCAGCAGGTAACCACGTTTTCACAGATCAAGGGCTCGTGGAAAATGTAATTATTTCAAGGCCCCTTTTGTCTTCATGTGCTTTCTAATAAAACCTGAGTTTGCGACTTCTTTGCCATGCATGCCAAAAACAGTGCTTTTTACTCATGTCATAATAATAAATATTCATTAGGCTATAGCTTATTTTAAAAATCACAATTCTTCCCAACATAGAAAGGTGACATATGCCAATTACCTATGCCATTTATAATTTCATTGAATAGGCTAGCAGGATATTTTCTGAAGACGGAAACCAATGAGTACAGGCAAACTTCTAAAGATAATTTCAGGCTATCATCGGTATCATACATATATTTACACATGAATATTCATAAATTAGCTAATATTTTCAATGTCTTCTCCATGTCGCTAATTAAGGAACAAAATGTGAAAGCCACAATACTCTAATTTCACAATTAACATTTCGCCTACCTTTACATATGACGTCAGAACCATAACGAATCTTTCAAAAAATAAAATTCTGGGCAATTCCTAAAAATGACAACTGTTTATGTTGGCAGTTTTGCTGGAGAATGTCTGACTTTGTGTCCCAGACTGTAATATACTTTCCTGTGAGAAGTTCAAATGGTTGGACGCTGAGGCGAGCGCCGGACTGAGCATGGCCAGTAACTGAACGTGGCTAACTGGTGGAAAGCCGGATGAGGACATAGACGAATTCGTTGAACCGATTATATTATCAATGGAAAATGAGGGCCTATTGAGGGTATTGGCGTCCGCCTTAAGGGGCGGCAGGCCGGACAGAGTGGGGCTTAGTTGAGGATAAAACGGCTTTCGTAAATCGGAACCTAAAAGAGACGGAATATGAGGAGTGGAGAATATTGACACGGGCGACGGTAACGCACACGGCGCATTCTGGAACTGAAATGTGCCTCCCGGATGAAATGGACTGTGAGTTGCGTGGAAGTTCTGCAGCTGAAGTCCATAGTTGTAGCCGTACGAGCCGTATCCGAACCCGGGGACCAACCCCGCAGAATCCCGCAGGATATCGTTGGTCTGGTGTCTTTTGAAACGCTTCCTGCGCCGTAAGAAGCTTCCGTTGTCGAACATGTCAGCCGACTCTGGGTCCAGGGTCCAGTAGTTGCCCTTACCTGGGTTCCCCGGTTCCCGTGGGATCTTGACGAAGCAGTCGTTAAGTGAAAGGTTGTGGCGGATGGAGTTCTGCCAAGCTGGGAACTTCTCTAGGTAATAAGGGAACTTGTTGCTGATGAACTCACAGATCTCGCTCAGAGTCAATCGTTTCTTGGGGCTCTGGAGGATCGCCATGGTGATGAGTGCGATGTAGGAATAAGGAGGCTTCACGAGGGAATTTTTACTGGGCTTATCCCCTATCAAGGGCCGGGGTTCTATAACGGAACCCGAGATCTGTTCCACCGGACACTCGGAGCTTCTGAGTCCGGGAGAGGAGATGCTCCCACCTGCATTCTGAGATAAATTATAGTTCGATTCATTGTCAAGATATTTTCCTTCCTTACCGACGGAGAGTTCACCTCCAACAACATCGATGTCCATGTCCACGGAATTGTCGGACATATCCGTACCTAAAGTCATCCTTGATCTGAAACCGTTTCTTATTTCACGTACTCACGTTTCCTCCAGGCTGCACACACTTGGTGAATGAATAGTACCCAGTTGCCTGTAAAACTACTCCAGGTTATGCTATCTCAAGCCATATAATGGGAACATGTTGGACAAAAACTGAAAACTGTAGCCAGTGGGTCTTAGTGACTCCGGCTGTCCAGGAAGCAGGTAATTTGCTCTTGCCGAGAATAAAACTCTTCAAAAAGAATGATCAGAGGCCTGTCACAAATCACTGGTTTCCTTTTGCAGCGCGCCTAGCTGTCATCTTATGTACTCGGATGGTATGTTTGTGTTCTATGTCGTTTAACAAAGCTAGTGTATTCCTATATGTATCAAACTATTTTTGCAGCAATATTCAGCGACCGAGTTACGTATCCAGCGAGACTATCACAATTCAAAAGCTCTCAAAAGATATATAGCATATCGGAGCACGCAGGTCACGTGGCGTCCGTGTCACTGTTACTAGGAACTAGAGAAATTGAGGTGAGAGAAGCGGTGGTGTGTGTGACCATGGGAACCGGCATATTTCATGTAGGCGTGTGTGTGTGTGTGTGTGTGTGTGTGTGAGAGAGAGAGTGAGTGTGTGAGTGAGCGAGAGAGAGAGAGCGCGAGTATCGTATTCCATTGTAGACTACTGTATAATTAAATATACTACTTTTAATTAGGTGTATTAGCCTTACCTAGGTTTATTTTATGTATATATTTTCTTTAATGTATTTTTTTTTATTATTATTATTATTATTATTATTATTATTATTAATATTTCTCACAGCTCCATGCCTCCAAAGGGTACATGTAGGCTAAATATATTAAATTAAACTGCAAAAACACGTAAAAAACGTAAAAAACATAATTTTACAACAGAACCTTATGAAAGTCAAGGCATAATATTAGTGACCAAATTATTCGGATAGAATATGCTACTTTGTTGCATAACAGAGTAGCTCAGTAGCGCTTAATTTTGCAATGCTAACTTAAAAGTAGGCCATTTACATTTTTACTAGAAACTGCATGTATTCAATATACGTATTCAATATTATTATTATAAGTAATTATTACAGGCTCCCACTACTGAATACCTGGGGGATATCTGTAGCCATACAACAAGCACACAATATTCCGGGGTTTGCCCTTATTCTGAAAATGACAATATTCCTCCTAAACTGTTTACATGTCTGTTTAAAAAGATTATTCCATAGCATGTTATTTTACGTGCAGTTGAGTTATAGTCTACGTCCTAAATGTACTCCCTTTAAATGACTTACTCGTCCTACAGAGCAGAGGAATTTCCCTACTTCTCACACCGCATGTTCTAAATAATATGAGAAAATGGAACGGCTGGAGCCGCTTGCTGTATTTACATATTTGCAACAAAATATGATATTTCTCAAAGGGTTCAGTTAATATCTTAACGTAAACAGGCAAGAGACCCAATGCCATAAAATGCAATAAAAAACCGCTTGAGACTCATAGGCCGAATTTGCTATAGGCCTATACATGCTCCTAAAACCGAATAAAATCGGCATATCCCAGGTGTTAATCGGAAATTCATAATTCAGAAAAAATATCTAATTTGGAATATCCAAACACAATATGCCATTTACATTTAGAATATTGTCAAAGTCTGAATAATAGTGGAATACTAGTGTGCATCTAAAAGTAGCCAATGATGATAATGCTCTGGCAGTTTTAGAAAAGCACCGGCCTATGTCTTTAGTTAATACAAACACAATTTTTTTGTAAAGAAATTCAAAGATCACAGCTGCCAATCCATCCATGACCCATCTTATATTTTGATAAAATTAGCCTGTAATTTAGATTGAAATAATAAATCTATTTTATAACATTTTTGTTTTCGAGCAAAGCAAAATGTTATGCATGCTATAATGTGATGGTGACATGCTATTGTCATGCTAAACATATTTGTCATATAGAATATGAAGGTCATAATTGGATAAACAAATCGGCCTATATTTAGAGGATATTTATTTAAAGTCAAGCAGGCTAAATTAATTTTACATACAAAACATTATTTCAGGCCAAATATTTAGCCTAATAGATAAAGTTATATCAGTATCTTACTGTATATAGCCATAGCCTATATATTTTGTCAAATACATTTCATGAAATAATTGCCTGTTATTTGCTGCCTATGCCTTATAATAACTTGAATAATGATTTGATCTAATTTTAGATTGAGTATTTATATTCACATTTTCTACAATAAAACGTAGCCTATTGGCTAAACAATGTATACATAGGTTAGTCAATATTCTTTAGTTGTATTAAAGCGCTCTCTGCTGTTCAGAGGAGGTAACAGGCTATTCAAAGGCTAATTTACCTTATATTACATTTATTCAATGACATTGTCAGATTCACGTATGCATCCTGTGTATACGTATGCATACATAAGAAGAGTTGATATGCATATTTTGTTTTTACATTAACATTTTCAAATAGAAATTTTTTTGTAAGATATTATTTTTTATTCAGTGACACATAACCCTTTCATTACAATAACTGTGAAATGAATGAACTCAAATATTTATGGGGCACCATTTTTAAAATGTTGCAACCTGTTCTGTTTATCCAGCTCAGTGTTTTAATATTTAGCATTGCCAAATGTCATAATATGCACTACAACTTTCAACTGTCACATTTTCAAACATTTATAGAGAAATTAATGTAAATTCATGCAATAACTGTTCCAACAGTAATGAACATTTCTAAATTAATATATTTTCTAAATATGAGTAACATTTATATTTAAATGTAAATATAAATGTTGTATGTAATTGTTAAATATAGACTATACAGACTATACAGTAGTCTATATAACTATGTTAAGTGTAACTTGTTTAGTTATGTTCATCCTGCAACCAGTAGCCTAAGCTAATGTTCACTTAGCCTGCCAGGCTGTGCCAGCATGATGATGTGTGTATGTGTGTGTGTGTTTGTAAAATAGAGAGCTGTTAGCTTAGGCAAGGCTACTGTACATTTTAGTATGAGCGTCAATTACTGTCTCCTTCTGTAGTGTATGGACCTATTTACTTGCGCAGTTATACCTCCCCCTCTCTTGTGTTCATTGGGTAGTTGACTAGGCGTATTGATCTCTGGTGTTGCCTTGTTTTCATTCAATACAGATGTCAGCCATGTTAAACTAAATCTTGGACTCTGTGTATTTATTTATAAGTGGCAAACACAACAATTGGCGACGAGTTCGAACCGTTGCGTGGGCTGTAAAGTCACCGACTGCACTGCTGGTTGTGTGGGATGTCTACGGTGATCGAAGGAGACTGTGAAGGGTGTTTCCTCGGCGTTCGGCGATGCTAACGGGGAATGCTTGAATAACGATACTCAATTAGCGAACTGAACTGAACTCCCAAGACAAATAAAGTAAACGAAAATGAATATAAAAAATACAAAAAATACAAAGAGAGATTGTGGACGGAACATGGCATGTGTTGGGAAGATAGCCGAATTTGATGGTGGAAATGAAGACTGTAAGTCTTATATTGAAAGGGTGGAGCTGTACTGTATGGCAAATGATGTGGAGGAGGATAAGAAAGTGCCCACACTCCTTAGCCTAATGGGTGCTAAAACTTATAATCTGCTGCGGAATTTGTTGGCTCCCACAAAGCCTGCCACACAGACGTTCCAAAACATAATAGACACATTAAGGAATCACCTGAGCCCTAAACCACTTGTGATAGCAGAGATATTTCGTTTTTACATGAAGAAACAGTCTAAAGATGAAAGCATCTCAGAATATATAGCTGAACTGCGCAGACTTACTCAGTTCTGTGAATTTGGTGCAGGACTTTCTGATGCTTTACGTGACTGGTGTGTGGCATGCATTGTCAAAGCACTCATAAGAGGTTACTGTCAGAAAAAGATCTCACACTGGAAAAAGCATTGGCTATTGCAGTGTCGATGGAGACAGCAGCTAGGGACGCTTTGGAGCTACAAAAGAAGGGTGTAGACAGTAGTC
>JAODTR010063440.1:0-16597 GCA_025399935.1 Amblyopsis rosae
CAGCAGGGATGCCCCAGCACATGTATGTGTGTGTGTGTGTGTGTGCGTGCGTGTCTCTCACCGGTGATCACAGCGGGGATGCCCCAGCCCCTGTGTGTGTGTGTGTGTGTGTGTGCGTGCGTGCGTGTCTCTCACCAGTGATCACAGCAGGGATGCCCCAGCCCATGGCGTAGTAGAAGCGCATGTGTCCGTGGTTTATGTTGCGCTGTTCGGTCAGCATGCGGTAGATGTGCAGGCCCTCCACGAACATCCACGCAAACGTGCACATGTAGAAGTAGTGCAGGAGGATGGCGATCACCGTGCACGCAAACTGGACGGAGAGGAGAGAAGGGGACATCGTTCACCCACCGTGGAAATGGGTCGATGCACTCCAGCTGCATTTTAATTGACTTCATTCATATCTTAAATCAGTCATAAGTCATAAATCAACCGTCCCAGATACGGCCCCAGGGCAACCGTGACAGCATTCCACACCACTGACTCACACACACACACACACACACACAGGACAAATGACAACAACAACAACAACAAACAACAAACAAGACAATCTCTCAATAACAAGGTCAACACACACACAGAAACCTGCTTACTGCTACAGCACAGAAAGAAACGGGTGAAGAATTAGTTTGGTTAATTTAATGTTAAAATATATTTGTACATTTACAGTAAATTAATACAAACCACTTACAAACGGTGTAAATGGTCTGTCAGAACCAATATGACTTGAATTAAAAGCAGCTGGTTATTCCTTTATTTGTCTTGGACTAGATTCCCTGTCCCTTACTTTTCCCACACAAACACTAAACATCTCTGTTGGACATATTTCATGTCTGCACACAAAAAGGGATTAACGGCCAATTAACAGATGAGTGATATGTTCAGCGCTGGCTTCAGGTAAAAACTGAGGGAGCTGTTTTGGGGGAATGTTGCCAGATTCTGGCAGCCCCTGAGGGCTTGCTGCTAGACGGGTACCAGTCACAGCATGTCTCCAATACTGGCTGGGGGAGAGGTGTGTGTGTGTGTGTGTGTGTGTGTGTGTGTGTGTGAGAGAGAGAGAGAGAGAGAGAAAATGTGAATGTGTCTGCTTGAGCCAGCAGACTTCAAAGGCTTCCAAAACCTAATGATCCAACTATATACAGTATGTGTGTGTGTGCTTTTGTATGTGTACATGTAGCTTTTATAGTTAATCAGTTAAATTACCAAATTGTATTTGTAATTGTGTAATGGTTTATATGGAAACTCATAAAAACAGATTTTAGAAAATGTTCATAATTCAATTTCACCCTTTACCGTAAAATCTAGTAAAGTTACTGTACTTTGTGGATCCGTTTAGAAGTATTGCATTTAGCACATTCCTAAACACTGCAGTCATGATCGACGCATCAAAACACATAATCTGTCAAACAAAGATAGGCTTTCAGGTGGGCCTTGGTGCCACTGAGCCCAGTTAAGCGCCTGTCAGTGTGGATGTTCGATGGGAACCTGCAGGCCAAACTAATATTGTATAATACTATAAACACCGCAGAGAGACAGCGTTTTCCTGCTCCGAGATACAATCTGCTGCAAGCATAGGAAAAGTACTGACTGACTTGTGTGCAGTAGTGTGTGTGGGCGTGCATTGCTAAGCACAAAAGCACAAGCGTTAAATGACTTACATGTAAATCTTCCTCCATTTGTCTAAAACTTTACAATATGACTCAACACAGAAGTGTGTGTGTGCGCGTGCGTGTGCGTGCGTGCGCGTGTGTACACACGCACGTGCATGTAACTCTAATTATATTAATATTTAGGCTATATGTAATTCTGAAACGTGTTGATGGGGTAATGGTATGTTATGGCAGGGCACATAAAATAGTTTAATGTAAAGTTAACTTTCCTGCCACAGTTGAAACGTCTGCAGGGCAGAGAAAGTTGCCACGCTAAATTCCAACTTGAAGTTGAAAAGTTCTCCCAGGCACTTCACATAGCCCCTGTTTGAAAAGCTTAAGACATGACTTGAGGTTAATGTTGAAATGACCTCTAAAATAGCTAGCTGGATTTGGACAACAGTTGCACATTTTAAATAGAACAATACTGTATTATGTACAGTACGTACTGTATGAATAGTAGTATAGCACTACACCCTTCCTATCCATAGTTATTTACGAGCAGGTAAGGCTTAGAATAAAGAAGTGTACTTGGGAGGTAGGCTTTTAGAGAAAGATGTATGTCTGTAGTTTGATAAAGTACTTAGGAGCTACTTGAAGTACTTGAGTAAGTATTTAGGAGCAGGTAGGCTGAATATTTGCTCAATGATACAGTAGTTACCTGCATGTTCAGGAACAAACCCCAGACCTTTTAGTTGCGTCAGTCTTCAAAATGATCACCTAGCAATGCCATGCTGGTCTTGCAGAGCCAGCCTTTTAATGCTGGGACATAGCTCTGGCTAACTGCATCAATACCTGCCTACTTGATGAGAGATGTCATGATGTTATGTCAACGACATAACTCAATGACCACATCGTACGTTAAACGACACGACTGTTTACAGGTCTTGTAAATCTGTAAAACTAGCAGGCTACGGTTACTGCTTAAAAAAAACACAACATTTTACATTAGTAAATAAAGCATTGCGCTTTCATCGCACTGGAAATTACGGATACATACTTGTGAGTGACAGCCACTGGACATCGACAGTATCACTTACCAAAGGTCTGAGAGTCCTGTGTTTAGCTTACAAGGGTATATTGCTTCATGTGACGTAGTGCTAATGGACGGAAGAGGCTAAGACTAACGCCACGCTAGCAATGCCAGATTAGCAATGCTACACTCGCAATGCTATGCTAGCATTGTCAAGTTAGCAATGCCACGCTAGCGATGCTAGCTCAGAGCCCCGCGTCCAGAAGCTCCGCAGAGGTCGAACTCACCGGGCTGTCGGTCTGGTTGATACCCAGCAGGAAGACGAGCTCGGAGAAGAAGAGCGCCGCCACCAGGTTGCGGTGGATGGCGTGCAGGTTGGAGCGCAGGCGGCGCAGGAGGCACAGCAGGATGAAGGTGAGGAGGAGGAGGAACAGAGAGGCAGACACCGTGGTGTACGTGACGATCTTCAGAGGCAACACATCCCCATGCTGAGGAGGGGAAAGATTCATTAATAATAATCCCAAATTCAAGTCATTCATTTCCTAGAGCTAGCAGCAGGACATGAACTTGTAACAATAACGTTGTAGGCCCACTGCCTATATTTACACTTGACATACAAACACATGTAAAAGCTGTCGTGCAACCCGGCCATGACCTTCTAGAAGCTATACCTCTCTCTTGGAGATGTCCATGAGCACGGCGAAGCTGGTCATGTGATTGCACTGACAGCTGATGTGGCTGTTGTTCCTGTTGAGCAGCTCACAGCCCTTGGCCGACCAGCCACCTGTCCCTCCAACCCTACACACGAGCACGCACACACACATGCACGCACGCACGCATGCACACACGCAGGCACGCACACACAAAGTGAGAACATTTTGTAGATATAATATCACCACACGGTGTGCGTGTGCATGTGTGACTGTGCAGGCATATGAGCCAGAGAGTCGGTGCGTTTTAATGCAAGAGTGCAGTATTTTGAAAAGAAAGAAAGAAAAAGAAAGAAAGAGGGTTTGTTCACCGTTCTGTGTGTTTGTATCCAGCGTGTGTGTGTGTGTGCGTGCGTGCAATCCTCACGTGATGGAGTGGTTCCAGAAGACACAGACAGGCTTGGTCCTCTCCTCCGTCTCCAGCAGGGTGTAGTGCATGGTGAGGGGGGGCTCCAGCGCAGCAGGCAGGGGGGCTCCCTCGCTGTACACCGTGGCACTCACTATGGCCGTGTTGATCACCGGCCTGATGGGTAGCCTGCTCTCACACACACACACACACACACACACAGTATGCACATGCATACACACACACACACACACACAGACACACACACACACAGTATGCACAGGCACACACACACGTACACACACACACACACATACAATACACACACACACGCACACGTACACACGTACAGTACGCACACGCACAGAGAAAAACACACACAGAAGCACACACACACACACAAAGAAAGAGAGAGACACACAGACACAGAGAGAGAGAGAGAGAGAGAGAGACACACACAGACAGAGAGAGCGAGAGAGAGAGAGGCACAGTCAGAGAAAGAGAGAGCGAGAGAGAGAGAGAGAGAGAGATACAAAGAAACAACATGCTATTAGTTATCGTCTTGACATTTACCTATACTTATCTTGCCATTGTTATCTAAGGAATCTATTTCAGTAACTCTCCCCGCCACAAGGGACAGACTCAGCTGTTCCTCGTAATACGCCGGCCACCCACGAAGAGCTTTACAAGCCTGCTGCACCACAGAGGGAGTGCTTTTAATACTGTACACGTAAATGTTATGACATGCACTCTGGGGTGTAAACCTAGCCTTGGTGTGTGGTAGTCCTGTGGTAGTCATGTCCTCTAATGTTGAATTTGACAGTTTACTAGAACATTTGTCTTCTGGCAAAACGAATAAATCATCCCCTATCTTTACCACCTTTAAACTGACCATGTGCAACAATAATGGTTTCAGGACGATACTTTACACTTTGCAAAGTTACATTTCTAAAATTAGCACGTTCATTAAAACTAAACTGTCCAGTTAAGTAGGAAGTATTCGCTGTAAAAACAAAATAAGAATGTAACAACATATTTTTTATAGTATATGGAAAAGGCTTGTTGTGGTTAGGGGACCCTATTCAAACACTGAATGCCACCTTTATTGTCTACCTGAGACTCCTGCGGTCTGGGTCAAATCTCTCTGGGAGCAGCTCGCCCAGCGACTTGTACACTATCACCACGGCGACCGGCAGAGGGGCAGCCAGTTCTGCGTGACGACGCTTCCTATTGGACACGGTGTGCTCCTCTTCTTCTGGCGGCTCGGTTTGAGAGGAGGGGGTGGGGCTTGGCTCTGCTGGGTCAAAGAGAGGAGGGTGAATTATTACCCATGTATTATTTAATATGGGCCCATTCAAACAGTTTTTTTTTTTCAAACAAAATTTTTATCTTTTTTTTTTTTTTTTCCTATTATTTTCCCAATTGACCTTTCCCAAGCCCTGCCCCTTTTTGCATGTCCTCCAATAAAAGTTGAGCATTCCGTCAACTGTCTGTTTTGCTGTAATAGTTTTCTATGGTGGTTTGTCCTACCTAGTTATAGTACCTAGGTAGGTGAAAGGGACAGGTGAAAGGGGCGGGGCTTGGGAAAGGTCAATTCTAGAACGTTGAATATAACTCAATGCATTCAAACCGGGAGAGTAAACCCTGTCCATGTCTCTCTATCACCTTTGTTCTGCTGAGCACGAACGCTGAACTGTGGGAAGTGGACAGAGGACGCGAGCTCCCTGGGATAGGCCTCGTGGATCTCCTGGAAGCGAGGCAACGTCGCCCTCTCTGGGTCCGACACATCCAGATAGTCCACAGTTAAAACTGGAGGAGACACGGAGCACACGGTCACTGATTGGTCCCTTGGTTAAGACGTAAACAGGAGTTTGAGAGCAAAGGGGCAGAAGATGGGTGAAGGTTGTAACAAATAAATAAAGGTAGATAAGGTTAAGGTGAGAGAATAACCTGTACCAGTCAAAACTCAATGATGGGACCAACAGCAGATGTGTCACCAGTGGCCTAACATAAATGTGGGATCTCCTTTTCTGTGGGGTGTGTGTGTGTGGGTGTGTGAGGATTACAGTATTGTATTTGTCCACATTTACAAGACCCCTAGTAAAAGAAGTTTAATTATATACTGTAGTCTGCTATACAGAACATACATTTCATGCAGAGAATCAATGACACCTCCTGACATTTACCTCCAACTGGATATGGTAAGAATGTCCAGGAGCAGTCAGTGATACATGTATTGCAGTAACCAACCAAATAACCAATCAACCAACCAATCTCTCCACTCACTCATGTTGTCGGTGACGATGGTGAAAGGTTTCAGGTAGGTCTTGCGGACGTTCTGCGCCAGCGTGCTGGCATACTCCTCGAAGTTCCGCAGGAGATGGGCGGTGCCCCCCTCTGTCCTCTGGATCTGCTCCCAGTGTTCTCTGGTGTCCCGGTCCAGCAGGGCGCTGGTCGCACGCACCAGGTTCTGCACAGGTCCAGAATTAAAAGGTTTGACCACCGATTCATTTACTCATTCGTCTGAGGGAGTACAATTCACCGGAACATTCTTGTAGAACTGGCTCCTGAACCGAATGCTTCTGAGAGAAACGCAGTGCCATCAAACAATATAGCTGTATTTCTAGTAAAAAAAGCAACCAGTAGAGGGCAGTATTCAACAACCACCTAAAGACAGGAGTTTCTTACACTTACCGTCAAGTCAATACACAAGACATAAAGCACATTCAATATTTAGCCAGTGGAATAGGGTCCATTCTTAATTGTCACTGTTAACAGTTAATATTGAGAGACCCCGGGACACATTTGTTAAGTCTTACAGTATGTCCTGTAACACTTAACGGTAGAAAGCTAACAAACAAAAACTCTGAAACCCAGTCGCCAATCTCTGTGAGCTAATCTCAAATATTATATCTATATATCTATCTATATATACATATAGTGTTCGCCAAGCTAATCTCAACACACTGCCGCCGTACCTGGTTGAACTCTGCATCCCTCATGGCTGTGAGCTCAAAGCCTGCCTGGCGGCTTTCATATTGGAGTACGCGGTTCAGCAGCTGGGACGCCGTCTTCACGTCGTTGCCGTAGTAAATCTGGGTGTTATTGGTGGCGCTGTGGAGCATGCGCACGATGGTCTTGGAGCGCTCCGTGTTCATCCAGGACTCGTTGCGCCGCAAATCCTCGTTCTGCACGAGGACGAAGTAGCATTAATAACGGGCATTAGAGAAGTGACAGACCGCCTAGAGAATTCTAAATGGAACTTTATGGGAGCGGTTCCTAACGACAAATATGGCGTTTGGAAGAAAAGGCTGAACCTTAACCTATTTGGCCAAAGTCACAAAAGGTTTTTAAGTGTTTTTCTTTTTAAACAAATTTTACTTGTACTTTTTTTTAGCAGTTTTTATGCCCATTTAAAGTGCAGTTATGGCTCTCTCCCCATTCATTTAGATACAGTCTTCCTAATACTGTAACTCCCCGGAGGCGTTAGCAAGTAGCCAGACTTGCCTATAGGGACATCGGAAATAACAGATAAGACAAAAAGGTACAAGGTCAGGCTTCACATAGGGTCAGGCTTCACATAGGGTCAGATTTCACATAGGGTCAGGCTTCAGAACCATATATGGTCATATATGACCATATGCTTCCTCTGGTCTGGCACATACCAGCTTTTTCAGGTGAGAGAAAGAGACAGTCGTGCAGTTAAAAAGCTCGGGAGGCAGCCATCCTTTCTCATCGTTGCAGTGACGAATGGCAGTGCCTGGGGTGGGGGGAGAGAGAGAGAGTGGGAGAGGGAGAGAGAGAGAGGGAGAGAGAGAGAGAACAGTTAATAGGTAACAGGAATGTCAGGTGAGATTTTTAGTTTCTACTTGCAGAGATACATTTTTTTGAGTCATTATAAAATGTGAATTTGTTTATTGCTTTTAACAATTCTTTTTAGCCTTGCCCGTGTATTTGCATGAGTGCATGTGAGTACACTTCAAACAGTCTGTCAAACAGTTTGACAAGTGCTGGCCCTGTGGCTTAGCTGCCTGACCCCAAAATCTAACAGGTGCAGACTTCAGTCCTATTACAGCTGTTTTAAAGTGTCCTGTGAGCGACTCTGTGAGACACCGAAAACAAGCGATGCACGTTGGCTTGGGTGACTAGCCAAATGCCAAATAAATTCCCTAATGGTTGGGAGTGACAACAAAAGGGTTGCCATGGCGACCTTGGCAACATGGTATCTAGGGAAGTGACATTGCTTTGCTGGGAGCAGGTTAGTGATCCCGACTGTGGAGCTGACCTCATTTCTCTCTCTCTCTCTCTCTCTCTGTGTCACAAACACACAGAAATGTTGCCAGGTTTCTGTACAATACAATGTATTTTTTTGTGATTGCCTATTCGTATAGGGAAGGCTCTCCTAGACAAAATGAGCATTATCGTGCAGTCAATGTGTAAGCTTAACAAAATAATAGCATGTCCCACAAAATGTCTCAAGGTGCACCTTGCACCTGCAAAATATACAGGTATATTAATAATAACTCATTTAAAATGCCTCTCCTACACAGTGTGTTTTGCAGTGGTTTGACTAACGATAACACACCAATGGACCCTTTGGGACAGTTCATGGCAGCAGGTCTTCCAAACTTGGTCTTAGGCCACCAGATGCCTGCATCAAAGGCCTTAGGACAGCCCTCGTAGACAACTGTACGGACACATGGACACATGTACGTCAGAAACAGGAAGATGAGATAATTAAATAATACTTGTGTTAATAATAATAATAATAATAATAATAATAATAATAATAATAATAATATTTAATAATAATAATAATAATAATAATAATAATAATAATAATAATATTTTTCATGTTTTGTTATGTCTCTTTAGACACAAGCAAACAGAGTAACTGACTTATTCAACTAACTCATTTCAAATTTAAATATAATTTATTATCTGAGAGAAAACATTAACTAATTTAGGCACCATGTCATTGAAAGGTATGATGATTTAGCAGCCCTCTTAACCTGATCAAACACCCAGACATGGTGTGCCAATATAATCCTACAAAGCCATTACACAATTGGGTGACACATAATTCACATTGGAATTCTAGGTGGGTTAATAAATCTCCATAACAGAGCATGTCGAGACCTGTCAGCTACTGTGGTTTGCAGAGTGGTGCAGTCCTGAGCATGTGTAACAAATCCTTCAATCCATAACGTTAAATTAACATCACTACACATTCACTATTTCTAACTGCTAACCTGCGTTAGTCAGCAGGGAGATCTAATATGTTACTTATGTAAACAACAGTGTCATCTGTATATGTAAAATGAGCCGGTCACGGCTATTACTTACTTAAATCACATGTTGTGTGTATCAGACTTAGCGTAACTGTCATTCGTATCGTATTGCATGTTCAGCTGATTCACAGGTCTAACTCCTCGAGGACTATTTTGGTGATAATCGTATGGCAGCGTGTCACCTTTGAAGCCAGCGCTGAAGCTAACCACAAAGTTATTGTGTGTCTGTTTAAGGAGTCGTCTTAATAGCCACCGGGCTGTGTTGGGATACAAGAGCTGGCAGATGAGTAGAAGGCTTCCCGTGTGTTCGCTTCACCAGGGACTGCTGATAATGAAAAGTAGGCCCGGTGCTTTCCTGCACGCGTACGTATCCTTCCGCACGTCATTGCTCCTCTGTTACCTTCATTGTTTATGCCTTCCTCTGTCTCTCTTTCCTTCCTGTCATACTCTCATATTATCTTTATTTCCATTCTTTTATTAATGATCTCTTTTCATCTGAGTAGTTTCATTATGATATATTCTGAATTAGGTTCAAGAGATTTGTTCAAAATAATACATAATATGAAATAATTTTGATTCTTGTTTTAAATAATACAATATTAACGTAAATTCATTAAACATATTTTTTGCTGTCATATTATTTACAGTATATGTCTATAACACTTTTCAAATAAATTTGAAAGTGAAATGCCAAAAATCCTCAATATTACAACAGTGTCGATAAATGTTCCCCTAATGGTGCGGCTGGAGATTTGGCCTCTACATTACATAGGGGGTCTAAACACGTCCTCCATCTCTGAAAAGCTCAGTTTGGGTCAGCAAACAGCAAGAGGGGAAATCTCTTTTAATTCCACAGCTTCTGATTTTGGCTTCCCGGCCCATCTATTCACCCATACTGTATTGTCCATGAGGTGTCTCAATGCCAAGTTAGAATGCTAGCCAATCTCTGCTTTTCTGCTCTAGCGAGCGTCAACAAAAGATGTAGCCCTAGCTCAAATGCAACGCCAGCAGATGTGAGTGAAGTCATTTGTCTCTTTTTGGCACTCCTTCGACACAGCCCCATAGAAACGCAAAGGTTTTAGATGGACTTTAAAGTGTTCTCTCATGCTTGTTGACTCCATTAGTGTCAACTTTTGTCAGTTGAAACATTCGACTTCCGATAGATTTACTTTCTGAATAAACAGATACTGAAATGATGATACAAAATTGTTTTCCACTTTTAAAAACAAACTTGTGCTACAGCCACATCTAAATCTGGTGCGAGTGTAATATACAGTAAATGCCTGTGTCACTGAATCCTGTCGTAAACATTTAAGTGTAAATCCACCTACCTTCGCAGCCGTTGGCAGTGACCTCCGCAAAGGGGTTGTCACAGCGGTTACACTGGCGACCTATGACCCCACCCTTGCAGGGGCACTGCCCCGTGTAAGGGTCGCAGGTTCGAGACTCGGAGCCCAGCGGGAAACACTCGCAGGGGTGGCAGGTGTCATCACCTGCCGGACGATAATAGTTATCCTGGACGAAAGTAGGGAAGAGAAGGAGAGATAAAATTATCAGATTAAGTGGAAAAATATATTTTACACACACACACACACACACATTATTATATCTCCACTTAATCTATATATCTCCACTTAATCTATAAACAACTAAATAGATTTACCTTAACATTTTATAAAATAAACATAATATTTAATACATTATTAAAATGTATACATTTCAAAAATATATAGATTTTTGTCATAATTTCAATAATATTTTGGTCGTAATTTGTCATATCACAACAAAAGCATCAATCACATTGCAAATGGCCACTTGTCAACCCCTGCTATGTAGCATGTACTGTAAGAATGTTTAACCCGTTATGTAGCATGTACTAAGCATGTTTAACTCCTTCTATGTAACATGCACTGTTAGCAAGTTTAACCCCTGCTATGTAACATGTACTAAGCATGTTTAACCCCTGCTATGTCACATGCACTGTCAGCATGTTTAACCCCTGCTATGTAAGATGTACTGTTAGCATGTTTAACCCCTGCTATGTAGCAGGCACTGTTAGCATGTTTAACCCCTGCTATGTAGCATGTACTAAGCATGTTTAACCACTGCTATGTAGCAGGCACTGTTAGCATGTTTAACCCCTGCTATGTAGCATGTACTAAGCATGTTTAACCCCTGCTATGTAGCATGTGCTAAGCATGTTTAACCTTGCAGCGGCACTCTCCAGTGGTCTTGTTGCAGTCCTGGTGGAAGCCCCGGCTCACATCACAGTTGCAGGGCCCACACATGGGGTTGCCCCACCAGCCACGAGGGCAGGGCTTCTCCACCCTGCCAGAGACACAGCGCATGGAGATGAGCAAGCTAACCTGTCACACCGTGATGCAACACTGCAAGAAGCAACGCTACTCAACTACACTAGTAGTCTGGGTATTGGGCTCCCTAGCCATGAAGGTTGTGGGTTCGAGCCCCAGTAAGCATCCTTGAATAAGGTGCCTTGACATACTTGTAGTTGTACGCGTTGCTTTGGATAAAAGGTTTGTTTTATATTGTTGGAATGTCAAAGGGTTTGTGTGTGTGTGTGTGTGTGTGTGCGTGCACGTGTGTGTGCGGTTGACAAGGTGAGAAAACACTTACCAGTTAACAGTCTTGAATGTCTATTAGATTGTTGACACTGATGTTTTAATACCTGAGTCAGGGACTGGCATGCTGCTGACTCAGGAGTGTACGGCAGCTGGTAGCTGACTACCTGACTGATACGCCCGCTGAAGACTGTTTGTCGCTATCGCTATCCATCTAGAATAAACTTCCTCCACACGGTGTTTGTCTGAGTGATTCAAGCGTTACTGAGTCGTTCACATGATAAACACACACACACACACACACACACACACACACACACACACACCGCAAATCTCAAGAGATGCAGATCTCAACATTTGCAATGTGATATTGTAGGGGTAGACCCCCATGCACATGTACAAGCGAGCACACACAGACACACACACACGCACGCACACACAGGGAAGACTAAACACCTATGGAGGGCCAGTCGGGCGTTACAGGGCAATCCCGCATCCTGTCTCAGACAGGAAGTGCATTATGTCATAGGGGTCAGAGCTGAGAGGCTAATGATCTGTGTGCGTTTGTGTGAGAGACAGGGAGGGAGGGAGGGAGAGAGTGTTCGGTCAAGCAAAACATTAGAGCATACAGACAGAGGGGAGAGAGAGAGAGAAAGCGAGAGTGTTAATTGTGAGATTAGAGATGGTCTTTTTACAACCTGACCTTTCCCTCTATTCTTTTTAAAATCTGTCTTATTTGCTTCCCTCCTTGACACATTCTCCCCCCCCTTCTCTCTCTCTCTCTCTCTGTCTCTCTCTCACACAAACACATGCACACACGCGCGCACACACACACACACACACACGCACACACACACACACACACATACACACACACACACACACACAGTGGCTATCAGGTACACATTACAGGCTAATAAAGCCATACATAGGGAGTCTGGGTGGTAGGATGCTGGCAGCAGAGCAGTAGCTTGCTGTGAGAGCCCTGTAGCAGTAGAGACTAGCCGTCTGGGTCGCCGTGGGAGACTAACGCTAAAGGTATGCTGTACCTCTGCCGGAAGACCATTTCGTCTGGTCTTTAAGCTGAACAGGCATTCGTCCAGTCCGCAGTGCTAGCGCAACATTCCCATTACAAAGAGCAGAACTGCAACAGAATAGCTAAAATGCTACAAAAGTGACAGAAAGGGAACCCACTTGTTTTCACAGTACTGGCCGTAATAGCTTTGTCCACATTCACAGGTGTATCCGTGGGAGGAGCTGGGCTTGCGGACGCAGGTGGACACATGCTCACAGGGGTTGAGATGGCAGGCATCCACGCACTCCTTACCAAAATAACCTGGCAGAAACACCAGAACGAGAGTGTTAGCCATTGTAAGCTAACAGGCTAGCTGTCCATTTTGTGTGCGGACGCGTCTCACCTGGGTCACAGATGCATGAGTGTGCGCTCCAGTCGTCGCTACAGTGGCTGTTCTGGGGACAGATGTTGGAGTCGCACGGGTCGCTCAGGTCACAGCCCGCCTCCACGCGGATCTTCAGGCCCTGGGCCATGTTGACGTTGGCCACGTTGGTGGCCGTCTCACCCATGCGCACGCCCTGGGGTAAAGGGGGGGGGGGGAAGAGGAGAGGTGACGAGGAGAAACAGGAAAAGAAACGGAAAGCAGAAAAAAAGCACACACACACACACACACACACACACACACACACACACACACACTGACCTGTATGCAGCCGGTGAAGCCCTTGAGGACATGGTTTCCGTCCCCAGGTAAACCTCCCACATAAAGGGTTGTCAGCTTCAGACCTGGCAACTCGTTACCGATCTCAACTGAATGCTGCTCCCACACACAAACAGGTAGTTTGTTATAGTAATACACAGTACTGTATGTACCAATTACCTTTATCAATGCCACTGAATTTATACAGCGTATTATTTCAAGTACAAAATGTCAAACAAAACCAAATATGTATTGGATTAGGTATTATCCGCAGACTGACTGTACACGGTGAAACTTTCACGCAACTAGTTGCAGGTTCCAAGTTGCATGAAACTTTATTTCAGTGCAACTTGACACAACTTGACACTAAGCAGTTGTGTAAATAAAATAAACGGTGTCGTACAACAGGTTATTTCACAAAAATGTGCTGTCATATTGTTTTCTTGCTGTACAGTATTCAAATGCCACCAATATTGAGCGTAAACATGTTGTGCCGATATAAAACATAGGCTATTTAATTAAAATCATAGAACTAGCCTACCGCTAGGGTTGAAATCTGTTGAAATGGTTTGAAAATATATCATCATACATGTTGCTGTCATCACACGTTACCAGCGTTTTGATTGGCTGTTGCATCCAACTAGTTTCTCAAAGTTGAGAGTGCTGCAACTGTTGCAACAAAGTTTCAGACACATTTCAAGTGCATTGCAGGAGGCACCATGCAACTCAAATGCAACTTGCGTTCACCTAGGTTTCAAGCAACTAAAGTGGCGTGAAAGTTTCACCGTGTATAGCCAGCCTTACTGTGCTCACATTTACAGTATTTTGCCTACCTGGTATACACCATAATCCAGGGACACAGCAGCCATGTATTTGATGTCCTTGCCATCTTTGATGCTGTTGAGCTCCACCAGTAGGTGGTGCCACTCTCCGTCGTTGACCCGCACCTCTCGGAAGGCCAGCGACGCCATCAGCTGGTCCTTAAACCACACCTCCATGCGCACCTGTTGCTCCGTCACCTGGAAACGTAATCAGGAAGATTTGCGTCATAGTGTGAAACTTCTTGCCAAAGTTAGGTGAAGAAGTTACAAAATACATATACTTTCAAATAGGGTAATGCTAGCACGCATTGCTAGAACAAATCGCTAGCGCACATCACTAGCGCATACAGTATCGCTTGTACAAATCGTACATCACTAGGAGAAATAGCTAGTGCACATCATAAGTACAAATTGCACATTGCTAGTACAATTTTCTAGTGCACATAGCTAGTATATATTGCTAGTGCACATTGCTAGTACAATTTGCACATCGCTAGCACATATTGCTAGTACTGTACATGTCTCTCACCATGAGGTTGACTGTGGACGATTGCCCGGCGTTAGCCTGAACGAGCGTGCCGGCCGGCTGCCGTGTGCGGAACATCAGGCCAATGTACCAGGGCACGGCTACGGTCACGTCTGGCTCGCTCCATGACAACATGGCCTGTCCGTCAAAGTACTGAGGGTACGGCATCACTACAAGGGAATGTCAGTATTAAAGAGTGGCATTAGCGTGAGACACTGAAGTTGTTTTCACATGATTCATGGGAGACTGGAAATGGTTATGCTTTTTCTGGATTTATTGTCATAAGAACTATTATACAATATTACAATGTGTATGTGTTATGTTACCAGCACCTATGCTATCTATGATAGTTTATATGACAATATTAATATTCTGTAACATGTATTGAATTAATTGATTCCTGTACCACACTACAATATAATATCTTCAGGGATGGGCAAAAAAACATCAACATTTATTTTGAAATAAAATACCAAATACTCTAATTTGAAGTGTATCAAAATAAACTACAAAATACAGCAGCCAGCAATGTATAAAAAAAACTATGATGTATTTTTGTCTTAAAAATAAAATAAAAATACATACCTACAGTATAGAGCATAAAATCACCTCACAAAGCTATCAATCTGCCTATTTGGTTTAGCCTAAGCCTTCACCTGTAAACTGACTCAGTTAGTTAAAGTGTAACTGCACCTCAGCTCTGAGCCTGACTCCACCCACTACAACTTTGGAAAATGTGTCAAGGAACTGAATGAGGGGAAGGGCTGAGAGGGGGACCCCCGTTAACATTAACGTTAACATTTGAATGTGATGACGTATGAGCGTACTAAGTGTACAGATGAAAACCAGCTAGGATCTGGGGTGATTTTTAACCGATATGACGTGCGGTTCTGTTTTCAGACCATAACATGCAGATTTTTATAAAAATTGAAATTCTGTCAATATTAACACCAGCATTGATGTGTCTCATCACAGATCAATCCTATTACTTCATTTACAGCTCAGAAAACACATTGTAGGGTGCAATCACACTTTAAAGGTATAGTCAAAGAGAATGCCATAGGGCGCTTTCTTAGAAGCAGCGACCCACACATCTGAAACACAATGGGAAGGCAAGGATATCTGTGCGTAGAAATTTGGGATTATTTTATAAATAAGTATGAATTTATGGGAATGGGCAGCTAGCAAACTGTGACTGAGTAAATGTTTATATATTTATATATATATATATATATATATATATATGTATAAATAAAAGTAACGTCAACAGAGAACTCAGCCAGTGGTGAGGGGCTTTCAAGCCAGAATCAGACTATATTTTTGTTCTGTGGTCCCGCTAACTATACATCTTATGACAGTGGAGAATACCCTGTTCACCAAGTGAATTTTGGGTCTTGTTACACCAGGCTACCAATCAATGGCTTCACAAAGTAAACATCTCACCCAAAGTGTTTTACAAAATACAAAGCACTCAAGTATTTGATACAATATATGCCATTTTCAACAATCCTATCAAATACAAATGACAAAATACTATTTTGTATTTAAATACATGTATCATAAATACTGCCCATCCCTGTGTGCCTTCGTGTATTGTATTTAGAACAGTCAGTCCTCAATTAAAAGTACAGGGTTAACGTCCTGTAATTTCAAAGACCACTTAGCATGCTGACAACTAACTTTCACAGTACCTAGTTTGTACCTAGCTTGTGTTGTTCCACACAAATATGTGAAATAATCCACCAGACGTGTTTTCGTGGTGGGGTCTGTCTGTGTGTTTTGTCTTTAGATTGTTTACAGATATGCCAGTTTAAAATTGTGTATTGTCAACCATATACAATACTGTCTGGTGGTGAACCTGTGTATACCTTTTGCGCGGGGGATCAGGGTTCGAGACCCGAATAAGACAAATTTCACTTCGCCGTCCTCATTTGGTTTTTCCCATTATTACATTTAAAGTATTAACAAATATTTATTTGTTAATACT